>LOEQ01003828.1:0-17934 GCA_001685075.1 Bramus lutescens
TCCCACAGGGCAGAGAACCCTGACTGCTCTTTGGACTGGAGAGGAAGGGGGAGGGGAAGTGGGGGGGAATGGGAGGGAAATGGGAGGAGGAGAAGAGGTGGAAATTTTTAATAATTATAATAAAAAAAGAATCAATGCCATCATCAGCAAATTTTTGGCTAAATATTTGTGGAAATAGCTTTGGAAGAAAGTTTCTTCATATAATTTATATATTTATCTATGTAAATATTGCATGCACTAAAATATTACAATAAAGCCAATGACATTACAACTTATTTAACATCATTGAAATAGCAATCCTGTAGAACCGATTGCATGCTCGCTTTTGTTCTTGTTAAAATCTTATTGAAATCACTTATACTTTCATCTTTAGATATTTGATTTCACGTTATTCAAACATATTATCTTTAGGACAGAACCTGAATTTTTCTGGATGTCTCTCTACTCAATTATGAACAAAACACTCAACTTTAAGCATCAGTGACTCTTTCTTACCTCCGTTAGACAAAAAATAAAAAAAGGAGGAAAACTCACCTTTTACTTTTAGTAATTGTATAAGAAATTATTAGAAGCACAAAGTATGTATGTCAAAGTTTCATCAGGTGTTCCTGTGTTGTGCCAATTCAAAAGCAGATTAAAAGCCTGTCTATACTCTATGGGATATACACCTCTTTACTGACTATTACTTCCTCTGAATAAAGAGCTCAGACTAATTAATCAGTAGAGATGCTGGATATAATTAAGCACAAATTTTGCACCTTGATACAACAATCATAGATCAGAAGCTGCATCTAGAAAAAGAATTTCAATCTTCACCAGAATTTTGAGAAATTGATTCAAGAGACGCTCAGACTCTGAATTCAGATCAATGAAACATTTGGCACGACTTACCTATAAAAACCATCTACTATAATCTATTGCCAATGTGACCTCATGAAGATAAGTGAAAAGTTTTAAATATGTCTGTCCCTAAAGATTTCCTCAATGAGCTGTATTTACTTGTTTGCTGAAGTCTCTGAACATGAGAAACAAATTTTCTAAGTAAATGGTTGATTCCAGAAGGAAAGAAAGACAAATGACAAGCTCATTAGTAAGTCCCCAGCCAACTTTTCTGATGGTGAAACATGAATGCTGCCCATTGCTTCATCTTAATGATCACATTAGCGGCTGGATGCAATGATTTCATCAACTTATTCCTTCTTCGTTTCTGTTGTGGTGTTTCTCTGTACAACATATTAAGTTGGGAGTAGTGAGACTCCTCTCCCTGGGAAGGAGATCTCTCTTAGTTATGGTTTTTATTGATGTGAAGAGACACCATGACCATAACAAGTCAAAGAAAACATGTAATTGGGGTGGTTCACTTACAGTTGCAGAAGCTCACTCTATATCATAATGTGGGGGAGCATCATCAGTCAGATGTGGTGCTGCCTATATCTTGATATGAAGGCCGCAGGAAGTGGTCTGACACACTGAGAAGTTTCCCGAGCATGGACAACCTTAAAACCTGCCCCCAGAGTCATTTCCTCTAAGGAGGCCATATCCACTCCAACAAAGCCACACCTCCTAATGGTGTCACTCTCTATGAGCTTAAGGGGACCAAATACAACTAAACTACAACAAGATTCAATTGGTAAAACCACAGGATGTGGCATAGGGGTTTAATTTTAAATATAGGTATAAAGTGAATGTAAAGTTACTATTTTCCTTCAAGATGATATGAGATTTTAAACCCATTTGATATATATTATGTATACACTAAGGAATTGTATAGTTTTACCATGCAGTAACAATTTGTTTAATTCTTCTGAAAGTTGAAAAATACACAACTTTTAGTTTAGCGGAAAAACTACAGGTCTAGATTATTTCATCTTCTAAAACAATTAGTATATTTTTCCCACCAGTCAGGTCACATACATTTCATTTGTGCAGAGGTGGAGTTATTTTTATTGACAAAAATTGATTTATTATTTTTCTATTATAAATATATTTTAAGATTTTTTGTTTTTGACATTCTTGAAAACAATTTTAAATTTAAATATATTGATCATATTTTCCTGCTCCCCCAAGTTCTTCCAGATCCTTTCTTCCTCCATATCCACTGAAATTTAACTCCCTTTTCAAAAAGAAACAAAAACAGTATTTTAATAAAACCAAGACAACACAATAAAACCAAACATCAAAAGAAAAAGCAACAACAAAACCCCACTGAACTGTAATGAAATAAAGCGCACAATAAAATTATGGTGTCTATTATGTGTTGGTTGAATAGTCCCACAACCAAAAATAATATTTTTTTATTTATGTGGGTGCATGCATCTGTGTGTAGATGTGTGCACGGGTGCAGGCATCTGCAGAGGAAGGAGAGTGGTACTTGTTTCCAGAAATCTGCAATTAGATCCAGTTGTAATCAGCCTGACATGGGTGCTTGAAACAGAACTCAGATCCTAGTCAAGAACATTATGCATTTTAACCACTGAACCATTTTTCCACCCCCTAAAATAGTTTTACAAATATTTTGCAAATATTTTCTTTTATTCAGCATCACCATGTGTGTTTATGTCTAATATGTGCCAGTGTGTATATACAAAGGTCAGAATACACATTTCTGGAATCATCGCTCTCATTCAAGCTTTGGTGAGTGTTGTCTCGTGTGGCAAGGGCCACCTTACATGTAATCTACTCCAAATGTTATAATCTCTAGGAATGGAAACCTATTGCATCACTACTATGTCCTCAACTCAGGTTATGTTTTCATTGATACTTTGTTTTTCTAATTTATTTTAAGGTTCTTGTTCTAAGCAGCATTTTATACTTTGGATGAGCTTCGTAATAATATTCTATTTTTTTTATAAAACTGTATGGTACAGGAAAATGTATGAAACATTTCGAAATTCTAGTGACTTTGCATTATAATAAAATGTAAAATGGATTTCAACATAATTGATATGAACAAATGCAAACATGATTACACTTTATTCTTTTGTGATCTGTCATTTGATGTGGAATCAAAAGTGCTATTGTTTATATTATAAATGTACTATTGAGGCTTACTCGTTTCAGAATGTGTCTTCAAATGTGGATGTCAGTGATTTTTTATCTTTTTCTGGAATATAATTTATACCTATTCACTGAAATTGATTGATGGAGAGAAAATATATTAAAATTGCAGTTATTTAAATATTTTATTACTTGATGTCTACCAGTGACTACCTTTTCATGTTGAACTTTCTATTATCAAATTACAGTATGTTAAAAATATAAAACTTATGCATTCTTATGATTTAACTATATAATTTTATTCCGAGAAATTCGATTGTATGATTCACCTTTCTTAACTCTTCATTTACAGATCTCCATCTGACTATCCATACCCTTTTACTAACCCAAAGAGCTCTTACTTCGCAATTGATTGGTGGCACAGATATATTTGATACATTATGCAAATAAAATGATATGAAACCTAAGGAGGAAATACTTTTGTGAGCCTTGAGGGATTAGGAAGAATATATATGAGGAATTGAAACAGTACACGAAAATATATTTCTAAACAGATATTGCTGAACTATTGTAAGAAATATAGCACATTTTTGTTTGTGATAATGTGCTTGTTCTAACAAATAATATAACTATCATATTATTAGCTATATATAAATTATTATAATTAATATAATAGTTATGTTTGTCACCATCAGCAAACATACTGAATCCAATAGTACACTCAGTGTTGTGTGGGTCAAATAAAAGGATTTCCTCTCATCAGAGAAGAACAAGAAATACATTCATACATTCATGTATTAAATGCAAGAATAAGACAATATGACATTGATAGTAATTTTATTACTTTTATTTAGGGAATTAAATAATGTACAAAGAACAGGCAAAAATAAAGATTGAGCTAGTGAAAATAAATAAAAGGAACATTTATACAAATTTTTACAGCAGAAATTAAACATTTATCTGAAATGGTACATTCACTTAAAGGCACATATACACTGAATTATAAAAAAAAGACAGCACTAAAAAGCTACGGGTTATTTGAGAGGCAGAATACACCAAATTAACCAGAACTATGGGCATCATAAATAAAATTAACGTTGTTATGAGAAAAGGAAACAAGTCATAGATGGCCTTCTCAGGATCGGGTAATTAAACAAGGTCTATGGTGATTTACAAGCCAAGTGAGAGAACACACTTTAGATAAATTTAGATTTTCATACAACTCATAGAAATGAATAAATCCCAAAAGGTAAATATGTTTCCATAAAAACTCCAATACATTACAAAACTTGATGAATGTATCAACAGTACAACCAGCATTTAACCCTGCTCTAGTGCTCCTGCTCCTATTGTTTCTAAGTTGTATGAAGTGCTGCCATCAAATCATGCGATATTTATATTCTAAAATATTTAGTGTGATCACATTTATCCCATTATTAGAATTAGAATCCAGCTCTCTTCAGTAAAATGGGATAAAATCTATTGTATTCCTCATGAATTCATTCATAATATTTAGATATTTCACTACATGGGTGAATATTAACATTTAATTTTATGTTGATCCTTTGTACTTGCTAAACATTTTCGTGGAAAACAAAGATGGAAAGACTCCACTCCTAAGTGTGTTTCAAAGGAAAGCACTGTGTATTTTTTTCCCTGTTCTATAAAGGGCATCTTTTACATCTTTGTTCCTCAAACTGTAGATCAAGGGATTCAACATAGGGATGATGAGGGTGTAAAAGATCGAAGCCACTTTGTCAGTGTCAAAGGAGTGACTGGATTTGGGCTGAACGTACATAAATATCAAAGTCCCGTAGAAGACAGTGACCACTGTCAGGTGGGACCCACACGTGGAGAAAGCCTTGCGTCTGCTCTCAGCTGAGTTCATCCTGAGAATGGCTATCAGGATGAGCAGGTAGGACACAAGAACAACCAGAAGAGACGAAATCAAATTAAAAGCTGCCAAGAACAACATTATCACTTCAATTTCCCGTGTGTTTGAGCACACCAAGGATAACAAGGGAAGACTGTCACAGTAAAAATGACTGATGACATTGTAGCCACAGAAAGACATAGTGAAAATCTTAATTGTAATCAGAAGAGCCACAATTGTACAGTAAGCATAAGGAATTGCTACCAGCACCCAACAAACTTTTTTTGACATGATGACCATATAAAGCAGAGGCTTACAGATGGCCACATAGCGGTCATAGGACATTGCAGACAGAATAAAAAGCTCACAAGCGATGAACAGAAGAAAGAAGGCTAACTGTGTAGCACAAAGGTTAAAGGATATTTTGCTTTGATCAACAATAAAATTTGATAACATTTTTGGCCCCACAGCTGTTGAATAGCCAAGATCTGTAGTAGCCAGGTGTCTGAGAAAGAAGTACATGGGTGTTTGTAGCCTGGAATCCACCATGGTGAGGACGATCATGCCTAAGTTTCCCACCAGTGATATCAGATAGACGATGAGGAAGAGTCCAAACAATAGGGCCTGAAGTTCAGGGCGGTCAGTGACTCCCATCAGGATGAACTCAGTCACCACTGTGAGGTTGTGGGTCTTCATCCTAGCTTATAAGAAAGCCTGTTCTGATTAGAGAAATTAGCATCATAAGTATTGTACTTTATTGTTAACTGGAGTAACTTTTAAAAACTAATATAGGGGAAATAAACCTAATTCTTTTGATTTTTAGTATTTAAAATCACATCTTTAATATGCACATATAACATGCTCTCATATTTCTTTAAAAAGAAACATGCAGATTTCAAGAATGGTTATAAAGATTTGTGTTATTAAATAATATAATTCAATGCATACAAATATTTAGGTGTCCTTTTTTAAATTTTTACAGCCGGATTAGATATTTAATTGAAGAGCAGTGTGAAATCTAAAATGGTTCCATCATTATTTAAATTTGTAGGGATTTCCTTCATGCGTTTTTGCAGGGACAAACAAAATCTATTCTTCCCTAAGAAACTCTCAAAAGTTACATGTGGGTACTGTTTGGCATTTTTAACCAGGCGTAAACTTACACAAAATAGATTGTGTTCATTAGATTTTTTGTACATCCCAATAGGCAGTACTGAACTCTTTATGGATCTGAAATGATAATTATTTGTGAAATTAGGTCAAACATCTTGTTTTTCACTGGACCAATTTTTGGCTTTGCCTTCACTATGCCAAGAGTAAATAATATGGAATTGTGTGCTGTGTTTCAATTGCTTCCTGAGTTTTTATATATTACTTAAATAAATAATATATGTACATGATATAAATATGTGGTGTATAAATTTTTCTTTAATATATGTTTCAATATAATTTTGATAAATTTATTTGTATATTACAGTAAAGAACTTACAAACATATAAAGATGTCTGAGCAAATTAGGAAGAAGGTTTTTTAGTATTGATTTAATAGTGAAGACTCAAATTCTCCTTTTACAAATAAAAAAGAAATGTATGATCTATAATAATAGTATTGATTACTTCATGTTACACATATTTTATATCTTAAGCACCACTATAAAAACATTTAAATAAAGCTTTAATTACACAGATAATTTAATATAATTTGAAATCTTCCTGGAAATCTTCTTGTGTAATATGTACACAGTTTTTGACAAATATTATCCAGAACACATAGGAGGTAATTTTTAAAAAATCATTATATATATGAATGTATAACACATCTCATAGCTCATAGATTTAAAATACATAGGAGTAGAAATTATCAATTTTGTTGACTATTTCAAGCATCAGCATTTACTGAATAAGAAGAGATTACAATTAATGTAGTTACTAGTGAAGATGCTGGGTATAACTATCTATTTAATCTCTAAATTAGCAGTAAGGACAAATATTTTACAGTGTTATATGAAAACATATTTAATTTGCTCTCTTCACTTAATTTTTCGTTGTATTTATAGCCCCAGATACCTTCCATATATAAAAACGTATAATAAGTTAGAACAAGCAAATGCCTTAGACAAAAGGCTTGTTTCCGTTTTATTGTTTTATTTTGGTACTTTTACAGCAATACTTAAAACTTAACAAAGAAGCTACAAAACATAACACATTTCAAAAATGATAGTTAAAGCTGTTTCCTATTTGAAATTTAAGACTCAACACAAGAACCAAATATCTTTTTAAGGGTGACTACCTTTACTGAGTATTGGAAGATTGCTTTCAAAACTCTAAAGAAATCAGTAAAATGTAAAACAAAGTTTTCATAATCATAATACTGGAAAAACATCATCTCATGCTCAAATAATTATAGGCACACCTTTGATGATCTGAATGTTTTATTTACCTCTTGAATAATTTAGAATCTGATTGCATGCATATATTTACAAACAAGTGAATGTTGTTGCTTCAGAGGTCCTGTAGCAAAAATAACTGAATATTAGAAAGACACAGAATGTGATATGGACTCCTAGTTTTTCAAATTTTTTCATTAAAATATCAAGAAAGTAAATTCATATTTAGATCATATAAAAATCCAACTCATCATATATGGCATATTTTAATATACTGTATACAAACATAAATTTGATAAATAATTAACCAGAAGCTATGATTACCATATACAAAATCAGCATGTCTGATACTTAATTTGTGAAAGAAAAATGAATAATATTTGAACCAATATGCCTATGACATATATACACATTAAAAGTCTTGATATGATAATATTACTGAGTAATTTTCAAAGATGCTTAAATGAATTGACATTCTTTAGATACAAGTATTTAAAATTATCATGAAGAGAAACTGAGAGCATTCTAGAGAATTTAGAAAGCACATAACTGATGTTAGAAATGGACACTTAGAGACTGCTGGGAAAGGCTAAAATTTGAAAATATTCCAAATCCTCACTGACATAAATGGCTAGGTCACACTCTGTTACCTGTATGAAACTACTGCCTTGAATGTCCAATGTGGTTCTTAAAATGGGTTTTTAGGTAAATTTATGCTTTATTTGAAAGCACAGAATCCCTTCTCCCTATGGACCTTCTAAGCAGATCAGTGATGTGAGAGTCTAATTAGATGTCTAGAGGTTATTAACTAATTATCAGGGAATGCTGTCATTCAACTATGACTTTATTCATTTATTTATACATCTATCTATTCTATAATCCAAAAATCTACTTCCATACGTTTCCCAAAATATGTTTGAATGAACATATGGTTCATTAGGTACAGGTGTTGAAAACATTGTACTATTTAACTATTGCACTATTTAACCGAGGTCACCTTTACCATGAATTATTCACAAAAAATAAACACAACAGAAGTAAACAGGGTTAGAAAATTTATTTCTAGTTACCACAGAAAGTGAGGAGTTGGAGAAGAATGATTACCAAATAGCTTTGCAGTAGGAAGGCTTCTTTTGTTTGGGCATTATTGTCTTTTTTTTTTTTTCGCTTGCTTGTCCTATTTTTTTTTCTGTTGTTTCTTGGTTTGCTTTTGTTTTAATTTTTGAGAAGAGGGTGAGGGAGGGATTGAGGTAGGGATAAGCAGAGAGACAGGGAGGGGGGAACCTAGATTGTTGGGTGGGTGGAGGTGAGGTGAGGTGAGGTTCTGGGAGGGCTTGAGGGATGTAAAAAATGTGATTAAAATATATTGCCTGAAAAATGTTAATAAAAATAGAGTGTAATATCAGAAGCTTCATAGCAAAGTCTGGTCGATGTGACTGAGCAAGTGTGAAGTATGCAAAGATGCCAGCAATGATAATGGCAAACTGTATGGAGAAAAGCGCAATAGGCCTTCATCTACACAGAGTTATAGACAAGGGAATAAAGCTGGGGAGAGCAGAGATAACGTCCTCCAGGAAGAACGCAATGATTGGTTGTTTAGAGGAATCGTCAGCTCTGTAAACTTATATATAAGTAGCATTACATGGACTTGAGAAGTTTAGATTTAGGAATTTATATTTATATCCTTATACCTATATTCTTGCGTTAACAAATAGTGAAAAAAGAGATCATGGATTTGAAAGTAAGAAGGAAGGGGTATATGGGAGGATTTGGAGAAAGTAATAGAAAGGGAGAAATGTTTTCTTCAAATTAGCATCTCAAAAATTTCAAAAACAGAGTTTTATTTAGCTAGAGAGAGGTGATTGGTGCATAATGTTGAAAAAATAATGATCACCACTAAGATTGTTTATGGCATGTGAATTCACCTCACTAAATTATTTTCCCTTCAACTTGCATACTATTTCACAAATTACTTGTCTAATTTTTTTGAGACATAGCTATCTTATGTTGAGCCCTAACAACTTTGTTGACTTTCCCCTGAATAAGTTCACACTTTTCAGTATAACATTCCCTCTGTTGTTGGAGGTAAGTACTAGAAGGTATCATTCAAATGCAATGTGTCATAAGTGATCACAAACCGATGCTCTCATCAATAAGAGCTAATGAGTTAGATATGTTAGTGTAACATTGTGCTATTCAGCTTAATCCCATACTACATATCCATAGATCTTTGGAAGGTGGATGCTTTCAAACCCATTCAATATCCATTAATTTATCTAAAACGTCTTCTGTGAAGAAATATAATGCTCTTAAACATTTTAATCTTTTCTTTCTTTTTTATCAGTTGAAAGAAAGTGTCTGCTATATTTTTCCTTATCCTTGTCTTTCTGAAGTGACCAACATATAAATTTTATCAACTTAATAACTATAACATTATTACTATAATGTTATTAAAGTAATATACAGTAATAATTTCACAGTCATATAATATTACATATTACTCTTGCATTGTATATTACAGAATTATAGATCATGATCAAAATATACGCATTATCTAAAACAGTTTCTCTTTTATAAATTTGTGTTTGTGTATTTGATGCAGTTTTGTAAGATTAATAAACTATCATTACCCTAAGAGAAGTGCCTACATAAACAGTGATTTAAAGCCAAGGGAAATATCCCAGAGGGAATATAACTCCGTTATCTTCCAGTTAAAAAGTAACAATGCAACAATTCGCTTCCTGCCAGGTAATAAAGAAGAAGCTATGGGAAAAGGTCTGGTTTGTTTCTCTTCACTGAGAGAATGGTTTTTGCCCCTCTTTTGAAATTCTTACTCTATAGAGAACTGGCTAAGCTCTTAAGATTGCTAGGTGCTCTTGTCAAGGATCTGAAATGATTCCTAGCTCCCACAGCACGGGGCTTACAATCACCTACAACTCCATTTTCAGGGTCCCTGAAATTTTCTGACCTCTTTGTACACCCCTATTCACATGAACATACCACCATAAAAATGAAAATTAAAGACGGGTGGTGGTGGCACACAGCTTTAATCCCAGCATTCAGGAGGCAGAGGTGGGTGGATCTCTGAGTTTGAGGCCAGCCTGATCTACAAAGTTAGTTCCAGGACAACCAAGGTTATACAGAAAAACTCTGTCTCAAAAAACCAAACTTAATTAATTAATTAATTAATTAAAACATGAAATTAAATATTTAGATGAAGAAATCCATGATGGATTGTGCTGTTAGATAGTGTTTCAAATATGTCATTTTTTGTCCTGCAAACAAAAGAATATTCAAACTATTAATCATGTTTTAAAAATTTGTTTTGTAAGTTGTAAGAGTAACAGTAATATACTGCATATATTAATTTTGTTTTAACTGTATGGATATCAGGTGAGAGATGTGGTTCATGGAGGTCTCTAGAATTTTTTTATATTTATTTATTTATTATGTATTCAGTGCAGGCCAGAAGAGGGTACCAAGGTTCATTACAGATGGCTGTGAGCCACCATATGGTTGCTGGGGATTGAACTCAGGACCTTTGGAAGAGCAGGCAAAGCTCTTAACCACTGAGCCATCTCTCGAGCCCCTTGTGTTTCATTTTAAAGTCATCTTTTATATCCTAGATTGGCCTCGGCTATGTAGCAAAGGCTGGTCTTGAAGTTCTGATCTTACCACCATCACATTGTGTGGTAGCCTTTTCATTCCATAGCCACTTTAGACGGTGACTTTTAAACAAATGCTATTTTCTGTATGTAAAGAATAAAAACCTTATCCGTAAGAGAAATGGGCAGTAAGGAATTAAGATTAGGCCATTAATAGGAGGAAAGTACCATAATAGATGCTTTCTTAGAGAACACTATCTGTGTACCACAATTAGTCTCTTCATGCACATATGCATATGCTCTGAATTAGACAAAATTAAATGATGGATTGAAATTAATTCTTGTATAATCAATATGTATATTGTGCTAGTAAGCACCATTGGACCCTTATGTGAAAATAATGCAGCAATGAGAGATGAGAACATTGTATCTGACTGTAATATGAAAGATGAGTACATTGACATAAATGAAGCCTTAATATCTAAGCAATATATTTTACCTCCCGATAAACTGATAAAGTTTGACTTTTTTCAATCCCCCCCTTTTTTGAGACTGGATTTCGCTGTAGCACTGGAGCCTGTCCTGGAACTTGCTCTTGTAGACCAGGCTGGTCTCAAACACACAGAGATCTGCCTGCTTTTGCTTCCCACGTGCTGGGATTAAAGGCGTGTGCCACCACTTTTAATCCCAGCAATTGGGAGGCAGAGACATTTCGATGTCCATGAGTTTGAGGCCAGCCTAGTCTACAAGAGCTAGTTCCAGGACAGCTACAAATGTTATACAGAGAAATATACAGAGAAACCCTGTCTTGAAAAACCAATGAGAGAGAGAGAGAGAGAGAGAGAGAATTCACTTATAGAAAGTAATACTGACACGTTAACACTGAATGATTTATTACAATATCCAATATATAATATCCAATAAGATCTTCCAGCAACTCATATTCTCCTCCCACATATGCACACTTTTACACTGATAGCTCTTCTACTGCCCTTTCATACTAAAGCAATGCTTCTGTGCTATGGTTATTCTTCCATATATATGTATTACATGTACACATACATGCATATATACACAAATATTCTGACTGTGGAGACCAATATAGGTGAGCCTGTTCCACCTCGACTGAGGTCAGAGAGTTTGAGCTTATTTTTGCTTGCTCAAAGTTGTTGACAACAGGTGTGGCTACAAGGAGAGATTCTGACCTAGGGTGTGGTTAATTAGTATTTTGGGTATAGAGGTGGATCTGCTCCACCTGGATCGAAGGTCAGAGAATTCAAATCTACTACTTATATCAAGTCTGTTACATCTCCCTCCCCTTTTGAAGTGAAGTATATAAGCATGTGGAAAATAAACCTGGAGGATTCAGGATTCAGTATTCACTGAATATCGAGTGTTCCTGTCTCTTATTTCTCATATATTTCTGTACCTTTCGCTTAATAATTCTAATCCTTGCACTCCTACCCTGGAATGTACAAATTTCATCAAGGCTGGTCTTTGACATCTGACTTCTCTTTAAAGAGCATATCTTCTACGTTTCCTTTTATGAATACTTATTTACTATTGTGAGTTATATAGAGAGCTTTCAACAATATACAAACTCTGTAAGGCAATATTGCATAGCTTTTCAACTGTTTTTTAAGGGCATCATATATAATATTGTTCCTCAAGCTATAGATTAACGGAATTAACATGGAGATACCTGGTGTAAAAGATGGAAGTCATTTTATCAGTGTCAAAGGAATGAATTTACATAGGGGGCAAATATATAAATATCAAAGTCCTGTAGAAGACAGCTACTGCTGTCAGGTGGGAACCACAGGTAGAGAAAAGCCTTCCTTTTGCCCTCAGCGGATTTCACTCTGAGAATAGCTGTGAGGATCAATAGGAAAGACACAATGGCCGCCGGAAGAGAAGAAAGCAAATTCAAAGCTGATAATGTTAAAAATTTTCACCTCATTTTCATGTTTATTTGAGAAAAATAAAGGTAACAACAAAGAAAGCATCACAGTAGAAATAACTAAAACTGTTGCGGCCACAGATGAATAAATGAAGATTCTTTATGATATGTAGAAGTGAGACAATCATACCACAGAGGTAGGGAATGGGGACTAGTATCCAACATACTTTCGTGACATAAAAACAGTGTAGAAGAGGTTTTACAGGTGGTAACATAATAGTCATAAGACATTGCAGAAAGAATAAAAAATTCACTACCAATCACTATAGTAAAGAAAGACACCTGGAGAGCACAAAATAAAATGATACTGGATTTTGATCCACAAGAAAATCCCTTAACAGTTTTGATCCCATAGCAGTTCAATAACCATATCTGACATTGTGAGTTATCTGAGAAAGAAGCGCTTAGGTGTTTTCAGCTTGAAATCCACCATGGTGAGGAAGATCACGCCCAAGTTGCCAACTAGTGATATCAGATAGGTGATGAGGAACAGTCTGAACGATGGTGCCTGCAGCTCAGGACAGTCAGTGATGCCCATCAGGATGAACTGTCATCACTGTGAGGTTGTGGGCCTCAACCCTAGCTCATCAGAAAATCTGTTGTAAATAGAGCCATCAGTTTCATAAGTAGTTTTTAAGTATGTAGGATGATTTTGTTTCGATTTTGGAAACTAATATAAGCAATATATCCAGCATAAGCTATCATTAGTGATTTGATCTTAGCCATTCTGACAGGTTTAAGATGGTATCTCAGAGTTGTTTTGATTTACATTTCCCTGATGGCTAATGATATTGAACATTTCCTTGAGTATCTTTTGGCCATTTGAGATTCTTCTGTTGAGAGTTCTCTGTTCAGTTATGTACCCCATTTTTCAATTGGGTTATTTAGAAGTTCGATGTCTAATTTCTTGAGTTCTTTATGTATTTTATCATATATGGGAGTATGGGAGTTCGGGTGAGGGTGGAAGGTGAAGAGGCAGGGAGAAGGGTGAAGAGAGCTTGAAGCAATGGGATAGTCGAAAAGGAGGAAAGGCAGAGATGAGAGCAAGGAAAGAGAAATCTTGATTGATGGAGCCATTATAGGGTTAGTGAAAAAACCTGGCTCTAGAGAAATTCCCAGGAGACCACAAGGATGACCCCTGCTAAGAAGACCCTATGCAATAGAGGAGAGGGGGCTGATCTTGAGCCATGTAGTCAGACTGATGAATATCTTAATTATCACCATAGAACCTTCCTCCAGCAGCTGATGGAAACAGAGGCAAACACCAACAGAGTGGGAAGAATGAGAATACTAACAAAGGGATCAAGGCCATGACGGGTTCACCCACTGAAACAGTCTACTTGAGCTAATGGGAGCTCATCAACTCCAGCTGGACTGGGAAGGAACAAGCATAGGATCAAACTAGACCCTCTGAATGTGGTTGGCAGTTGCGTGACTGGGACAGATTGGGGGCCACTAGCAATGACACCAGGATTTATCCCAACTGCATGTACTGGCTTTTTTTGGAACCTATTCTCTTTGGATGATACCTTGCTCAGCCTAGATACAGCAGGGATGACCTTCCCCAAAGCAATGTGCCTTCCCCTCTCTGAGGATTGGATGGGGGTTGTGTGGGAGGGTGTGTGAAAGGAATGGGAGGAGGAATGGAGTGGGAACTTGGATTGATATGTATAATGAAAAAAAAACCAATAAAAATAAAAGAAAAGTCAAAACCCATATACTCACTGAAAAGAAAAACTGTTTTTAACAAAAGAATAATTTATATAAAGAGGGCAATAGAAATTTTTTTTAAATAATATCATAATATCTTGGATTTGTTGTCAAATCCACAAAGTGAGTTTTCAAACAAAACTTTAAATATTGCTTTATGAGTGATTCTTGTCTTTATTTCTATTTTAAGATGTAACTCTGATTGACCTCAGCCTAACTATATAGTCAGGACTGACTTTCCACTTGAATCCACATTCCAGATAATTATAAGGGTGGCATTTTATACAATAATTAAAACTTAGTATCTACCTTACAACTATTGTATTTTCATGTAGAAAGGTAACATTAAATAATCCAGTAAAGAAAAATATGAACTAAGGTGTTACAAGACAAAGGGGGTAAAAGCTGCCATAAAAATTTTAAGTCAGCATAAACACACACACACACAAACACACACATGTATGCTTGGACTTACACAATATTAGATGATATATTTTGCTTATGAACTACTAATACATGACATCAAATATTGTTATTGCAATTATATAAAATGTGAGTGAAAGAAAAGAGATGTGAAATCAGGGCATAAGATTCCCTTTGAAAAGAAGGCTTCTCAGTGCTCAGATTTACAGGGATCACAGTCTCAAAGTGGTTTCCTAACATTGCGACCAAGATTTTTAAGAGTTTATAGAAATATATACGAATACCAACTGTATGTAAATAATAACAGTGCAGGTAAAACAAAAGGTCAGATACTCGTGAACACCAGACAATTTATTGTAAAGTTTAATTCACAAAATAAATTTAAATTATCTGAGACACCAGTCTCATCACATACAGCAAACATATTGTTACCCTATTTAGGTTTATACACTTTAAAATATATTCATTGTGCTACTTCAGTTTTTCAAATGATTTGTTTATAATCTGTCTCCTCTTCAGAGAAGCATTAGCTTTTAATGTTTTCTTCTCTGAAACTTATAATGCATATAAATTTATTTCTGGTGAAGTACTACAACATTTTTCTACCTTTGATTTTTAGGAGAAGATATTTTGTATTCTTTTCCCTGTCCTTCTTAGGGCCTGCTTTACATCTTTGTTCCTCAAACTATAGATTAAAGGATTTAACATAGGGATGACCATGGTGTAAAAGATGGAAGCTACCTTGTCAGTGTTGATGGAGTGACTGGACTGGGGCTGCACATACATAAATATCAAAGTCCCATAGAAGACAGTGACCACTGTCAGGTGAGACCCGCAGGTGGAGAAAGCCTTCTTCCTTCCCTCAGCTGATTTCATCCTGAGAATAGTTCTGAGAATCAGCAGATAGGAGACAAGGATGATAACTGGAGAAGAAATCAAGTCAATAATTGATAAGATTAAAATGATCATTTCACTTTCCTCTTTATTTGAGCAGAGCAGAGATATCAGTGGCAGACCATCACAGTAGAAATGACTGATAACATTGTGACCACAGAAGGATGAAGAGAAAATAGTTATGTTGACTATGAGAGCAACAAATATACTATAAAGGTATGGGATTACTACTAGGACCCAACACACTCTTCGTGACATAATGACATTGTATAGGAGTGGTTTGCAGATGGCCACATAACGGTCATAAGACATTGCAGAGAGAATAAAAAATTCACTAACAATGAACATACTAAAGAAAGACAACTGGATAGCACAAAAATAAAGTGATATTGTATTTTGATCTACAATAAAATTTCTCAACATTTTGGGTCCCACAGCAGTTGAATAACCAAGATCAGTGATAGAAAGATGTCTGAGAAAGAAGTACATGGGTGTTTGCAGCCTGGAATCCACCATGGTGAGGATGATCATGCCCAAGTTTCCCAGCAGTGTGATCAGATAGATGATGAGGAAGAGTCCAAACAATGGTACCTGCAGCTCAGGACGGTCAGTGATGCCCATCAGGATGAACTCAGTCACCGCTGTGAAGTTGTGGGTCTCCATCCAGGTTTATGACAAAATCTGTTCTGAATAGAGATCATTGCACAGTCAATTTCTTTCAAATGTCATTTTGTGGGTTTTTATTATTCTAATAAGTTTTAATGAAATATCTCCAAATATTCGAATTTACTATTAAAATGAATATATTTTTGAATGTGTACATACAATCTTAAACACATCTATACACATACACATACAAATACATGTTTTGAAACAAAACATATTTATGAATCTTTGAATCTCTATAAATGAAAGTTTTAAACATAATAACACACATCTTTGCAAAGATGCATGCTTTTTCCAGCTGTGATGAGAACCATCCCTTTTATCCAAAATTAGACATTAGTTAATCTAAGAGACATCATTATATATCAAAAGTCTACCCCAGGAATCATCCAGCCTCAAACATTAATGCCCTCTGCATCTGAAAATATTGGAATACAAAGATATGTACATGTATAAATGGATATATATATATTGAAAAATTAGATAAAATCTTCAAATTGTCAATAGTTGTATTTACACAAAAATTGATAAAATTTATTTTTCTTTTGTTTTAATTTCTGATAATGATTAGTAATACACTCTGACAGAATCATTATTTACTTTTAATAATAGGTAAGGTGAATACTAAAAATAATGCATGTCCATATGGAAAACCTTAATAAATGCACATTTCTGGATGGGATAGCTTATTTCTTTAAGCCTCACATTTGGGAAGCAGAGGCAGGCAAATCTCCATGAGTTTGAGGCCAGCCTGTTCTAGAAAGTGTGTTCTAGGATAACCAGGACTGTCTCAATTAAACCATCTGTCGAACCACTCCTCCCCTCAAAACAACCCACATATCTCCACTTTCATATGAAGATCTATAGAATCTTAGCAGGTAAACATGGAACATCTGCTGTTGTTATCACAACTCCTGTTGTTCAGATCTATGAAGAAAAATGTTACACAACACACCCATAACTGTTTTGATGTGAAGATACCAAAGAAAATGTAAGTAAGAGTATCTTTGCCATCCTATTAAACACCATCTATATATACAGTATTCCCAAGAAGATAAGTTGAGTTGTATAAAATATTTTTCTGGCATATAGAAAATCAGCAGGTCTCTCTATATATGGACTATTGAAAACTAGAAGCAGAAGTAAATGATTCAACAAATCTGTGCACTTTGGCCATAGTCACAAAGATAATGAACATGAATTTTAAACAGTCACTGGACACACAAACCTACCTACAAGTATTTTTTGCATAAATGTATATGTATATCATATACGCAAGGATCATACTTCTTTGTTAGATCTGAAAAGATGAACAAATGCAGGGTTGGTAAAGAAAACATAATGTAGGGGCTGGAGAGATGGGTCATTGGTTAAGAGCACTGGTTGCTCTTCCAGAGGTCCTGAGTTCAATTCCCAGCAA
>LOEQ01003828.1:17958-33134 GCA_001685075.1 Bramus lutescens
CATGGTGGCTCACAACCATCTGTAATGAGATCTGGCACCCTCTTCTGGCATGTGTGCATACATGGAGGCAGAATGTTGTATACATGATAAATAAATAAAATCTTAAAAGAAAAGAAAACAGAATGTACATCAACTACCACAGTGTGTAGCTTGACTAGACAAGAGGAGATGTTCATAGTTTGTTATCATTTTGTATTAATATTTTATTCACTATATTGTCAATAAACTTAATAAGGATATAGTATGTGAGAAAATAATCTATTTTCAATAAAGGAAAAATCAAAGAATATGAAACTTAAAAAACAGAATCAAAAATTAAATAGTCAAATTTATATAAATTATTCTCTTCTTGAAAGAACATTTTTTCTTATAACACAATTTCTATATTTCTTAGAACCTATAAAATATGTAGAAATCTGAAAAGTGAGCGGGTTTATTGAAATTGTCTAATTAATGACCTTTCAATATCTTCAGTTGATTAAGAGGTCCTGTATTTCGATAGTATAATTTTGAGTAGTTGCATTTCTAAATATGGGTGCTCAATGCTGTGATAGATGTTTAATGCTTGATACTGGATTAAACTTTAACTGTGGTGTAGATATAAGGAAATCAAAGTGCAATATGATGGCATTTGCATGGATAAAAGGGAGGGACAGAAAGTCTTCCAAATATCACATAGATCACAATGCATTAAATTTCTACACTTCAAGACCTGAATGCTTCCAAAGCCAGAGACAGGAGGAAGGAAACATTTATTACTTTTGTAAACTTGTGTATGTGTTTAGGTTTGCTGGGTAAAACCAGAAATAAGATGATTTACATTGGCAATCATAGTGAAAGCTGCAGCCTCTGAGAGAATGGGAGTGGTATACCACAGAGCTCACTGTTGTGTGTACAGGTGATTGCATTTCATTCACACCTCAGTCACTTACAGGTTTGTTTTAAAGTGTGGCTAACTATATTATTTAATGCTCAATATATTTCCTTCATATAGTAAACATGTAAAACTATCAATTATTGCATATTTGAAACACCCCCTCTTTGTTCCTCTTGTATTGGTTTGATTTTCAATCACTGACTGACAACTTTCTTATAGATAATGACAAGAAGGTTTTCCTCTGAATGCATTTAGGATTCAATGAAAAGAAAAGAATACTTTATTACAGATCACTTTGTTCACTGATTACTTAAATGTTATTTTTCAAACATAATCTATAATCTCAGGAAAATAAATAGTATCTAGCAAAAACAATGAAGAAAGAAATACATTTACAACTGTTTGAGATACAAATCCAGTTCCCTCCTCAAACGTTCAGGAAACAGGTCTGAGAGATATGTCAGAATTAAACATCTGAGTGTGTGAACCTGAGTGCAAGCTTGAGGACACAAACACAGAAGGGAAAACTGACTAATCCACTATTCCTCTGACCTCTGCACGTGGGCACTCACACATAAAAATAGTAAATACATGTAAAAATTTTGAGTAATGAAAAGCAGTCACAACTATACAGTTCATCCATAAAAATTACTTGTTAAAGATTCAATTATTTAAGTTAGTTAAACACAATTTGCTTATTTAAGGCATTTCCATCCATATTTGTCATCACATATTGTTTTAATTGCTCCCTCTCTCTCCTTCAGTTTCTGGATAATTCTTTTCTTTATCCTAGATGATCAGCCAATCTAGATTAGTATAATTTTTAAGTCCTTAGGAAATTTTGGGTCAAATATAACTGAAATTTTGGAAGACACCATAATAATAGACTTAACATTTGTGTTCCCAAATCCTCTTTAAATAGAATTACTTTGTTATTTACTATCTATCTCTTCTTCTATGCCCTTTACTAGTTATAAACCTCTGTATATGTGTATGTGACAGACAGGGAGAGAGAGAGAGAAAGAGTGAGAGAGGAAGATAGAGACACACACATAATATATATATAAATATATGAAGATATAGGATGTTATATAGAAAAATATCTCAGAAAATTTTCCTTGTTATAATTAAAATTGATATATAACAACATTATCCCTCTTAACTTCAGTGAAAATGCTCAAAAAGAATATGAAATAGAGAAATGAAGAGGTATTATTGCTTCCCAGCTATTGAGGAATATTAGAAGAATAGACACCAATTCACAAATGAGAAACTCTAGATGAAGAAAGCCTAGCAAAAGATGCCCACATCTCCTTATGCTTAAACTAGAGAGCTCTGTGTGACACTTTGTTACCTTCTTTGAGACTCCTGCCTTCATTTCCCACTGTGGTTCTTAGCATGGGCTTCTGAGATCTATTTATGTGTGTTTCTAAACCATAGAGATTCTCCCTGAGGAGAAGTTATTATTACCAGGTAACTGTTGGGATTCTAATGAGATGATGTTTGATGCTTATATAAAGTACCAGGATCAATTTGTATTAAACTATGATTTAGTTATTTGTTGTATAAGTCAGTATTTCAGCTTATACTTTTGAAAAATTATTGAAGCTAGGTTCTCAGAGATAAATGTGTGTTGTCCTGATTATTGAGACATACTGTGCAATTGCCAGGATGTAAAATATAAGAAATACCCAATTGTGGGTGAATTAGGAAAAGTAATGGAGCAATGAGAGATCAGAACATCGTATCTGGGTGGAATGTGGGTAGACTAGTACATTGATAGGATTGAGACCTTAGTATCTAAGCAATCTATATTGCCTCTTGATAGACTGATAAAGTTCGATTTTATGTCAACTTACAAATGTGCAAAAGGATTAAAATATAAAGAGCACACTTGCACACTTGCAGGAAGTAAAACCAAGACATATTAATATTGAGTGATTTATTGTAAGACCCAAGATACAGTATCCATTTAAATCTCCTGACAAATCTTATTCCCTTCACTCACACTAGACTTTAATTTTGTTAGCTCTTCTGTGGTACTTTTCTTCTGAAGCAATGCTTCTGTGTTGCTATGTTTATTTTTTTCATAAACGCACACATGTTTGTGTAATACAAACACACACATATGGAGAGAGAGAGAGAGAGAGAGAGAGAGAGAGAGAATATCTTCTTCTTGCCCATCATTGATGTTTACTTCACTATTGTGAATTATTTGGATTTCTGTTAACAATATAGGAAATCTACCAGACAATACTGCATAGTTTTTCCACTGTTTTTTTAAGGGAATCTTTCACATCTTTATTCCTCAAGCTATAGATTAAGGGATTCAGCATAGGTATAACCTGGCTGTAAAATATGGAAGTCACTTTATCAGTGTCAAAGGAATGAATGGACGTAGGCTGCAAATACATGAATATCAAAGTCCCGTAGAAGACAGCGACAACTGTCAGGTGGGACCCGCAGGTAGAGAAAGCCTTCCTTTTGCCCTCAGCTGAGTTCATCCTGAGAATAGCAGCAAGGATGAATAGATAGGACACAATGACTACCAGAATAGAAGAGAGCAAATTAAAAGCTGACAGTATTAAAATTATCACCTCAATTTCATGAGTATTTGAGCAGGCCAAAGACAACAAGGGGAGACCATCACAGTAGAAATGACTGATAACATTGGATCTGCAGAAGGACACAGTGAAAATCTTTATGGTAAGCAGAAGTGAGACAATCATACCATAGAGGTAGGGAATGGTGACTAGTATCCAGCATACTCTTCGTGACATAATGACAGTGTACAGAAGTGGTTTGCAGATGGCAACATACCGGTCATAAGACATTGCAGAGAGAATAAAAAATTCAGCAACAATGAACAGATCAAAGAAAAACAATTGGATCGCACAAAAATAAAATGGTATTGTATTCTGATCTACAATAAAATTTCTCAACATTTTGGGTCCCACAGCAGTTGAATAACCAAGATCAGTGATAGAAAGATGTCTGAGAAAGAAGTACATGGGTGTTTGCAGCCTGGAATCCACCATGGTGAGGACGATCATGCCCAAGTTTCCCACCAGTGATATCAGATAGACGATGAGGAAGAGTCCAAACAATAGGGCCTGAAGTTCAGGGCGGTCAGTGACTCCCATCAGGATGAACTCAGTCACCACAGTGAGGTTGTGGGTCTGCATCATAGGAAAATCTATTCTGAGTAGAGAATATTACACAGTCAATAGATTTCAAATATCATATTACTAAGGCTATCTTAAATTAAATATTTGCAAAAATGTGGACTATTTTTAAATAAGCCTATTTTCCATGATATACAATCATCCATGCAAATCTATACACACAATTGCAAACATGTGACTTTAAATAAACAAAGAAACAGATATGTATCTTTGATCCTCAACCAATGATGAATTTATCAGAGATTTACATAATTCATTGCCAACAACACTTGCTTTCCCCAACTTTGATGAAAATTATAACTTTAATCAAATATTAGACATTAGATAATCTTGAAAGAATTTTTCTATATCAAATATTCAACCCTGACAGTATACAATCTCAAACTCTGATAGTCTTGTTATTAATTAAGCTGAATATGCAGATATATAATATATGTATTTCAGATATGTACATATATAAATATATGTGGAAAATAATATTAAGTCATCAAAATGTGAATAATTGGAATTGTAGGTATTTGGATTTATGGACACATTGATCAAATTTATTCTTATTTTATTTGTATTTCTGATATGATTAGTACCATGGCCTGATACTTTATAATTATATATTTGTAGTAACATGTAAGATGTATATATGCCATACATAAACCTATTAAAATTTTTTTAAATGCACATACTGCTAAATTCCTGTGTAGATCTACAGAATCTTAGAATGTAAAATGGAGCATCTTCAATTGTTTTCCCAACTCATATTGATCAAAGCTATGAATAAGAGCAGCATTGAACACCTCATTTAGAAATAGCTTGATATGAAGAAACCAAGCAACATGCAAGAATGTCTTTGCCATCCTTTTTCATACTACCTATTATATACAAATATTCCTTGGGTAAATAAAGTGAGATGCATAAAACACTTTTTTTTTCATATATAAATTTTTCCACCTGTGGGTCCCACCTGACAGTGGTCACTGTCTTCTATGGGACTTTGATATTTATGTATGTGCAGCCCAAGTCCAGTCACTCCTTCAACACTGACGAAATAGCTTCCATCTTTTACACCATGGTCATCCCTATGTTAAATCCCTTGATCTATAGTTTGAGGAACAAAGATGTAAAGCAGGCCCTAAGAAGGACAGGTCTCTGTTTGGACCTCTGAAAACCTGAAGTACAATAAATGATCCCAAAAAGTTTGTACTTTCTGGCCTTAGTCACAAAATGATAAACTTGGATTTTAAACAGTCACTGGACACAAAAACTTACCTGCACGTATCATGGGCGGTAGGATTTTACTACTTTGTTAGATAAGCAAAGATGAGCAAGGTGTACACAAGATGTCACAGTATGCTGCTCTAAGAAACAAAATGCAATTTTCATAGTTTTCTCTCATTAACGTTTTGTTCATTACTATGTTAATAAATATAATAAGGATATATTATGTAAGAAAACAATCTATTTTCAATAAAACAAAAATAAAGCATATGAGCACTAAAAATACTAAAATCTAAAAAATAGATTCCTTTATATAAAATTAGTCTTTTGTTATAGCAACTCTTTTTATTATAACTTAAGTTGTTTTTATGTCATGAGTCAGACACGAGATATACCTAATAATCTATAAAAGTATGAGGAAGTCTGGAAAAAATTAAGAAAGTTTATTAAACTTGACTTATTAGCAAACTCTGGATGTTCCCCATTGATTAAGAGGTACTATATTACAATAATATAACTTTTAGCAATTGCACTTTTGAATATGGTTGCCCAGTGTTGTCACAGATGTTTAATGCTTGATAATGGATAAAACTTTTACTGTGGTGTAGATATCCCTAAATGAAACCAAGGTGCAGTATGGTGTCATTTGCATGATGCAAGTGAGGAATAGAAACATCTCTCTGTTTGGATAGTTCCCAAGACCTTCTTCCAAATATGATATAGGACACCATGCAATAAATTTCTCTGCTCCAGAAAGGCACGTCTGAATACTTCCAATGGACCAGAGAGAAGGGAACAATTACTGATTTTTGTAAAATATGTATATGTCGATGTTTTCTCAATAAAACCAGATATAAAATGATTTGCAATAGTAATCATGGTAGAAACTGCAGTCTTGGGGGAAAACGGCTGTGAAATTCCTCAAATCTTACCATTGTGTTTACAGATGATTGCGTTTAATTTGCACATCACTCACTTAAAACGCTTAAAATAATAAATTTAAATATATCAATTATTGCATAATTGAAAATCACTCCACCTCTGTCCCTTTCATATTGGTTTAATATACAATGATGTAAATATACAAACTTATGTACAGGTACTGACTGTCAATTTTGTTATAGGTAAGGAAAGACAAAAATGGTTTCCTCTGAATAGATTTAGGACTCAGTGAAAAGAAAAATAGATTTAGTACTCAGTGAAAGTAAAAACATACTTTATTATAGATTATTTTGTTCACTGATTACTTGAGTGTTATTTTCTAAGCTATAATCTCAGGAAAATTAATAGTATTCAGTACAAAATAAAGAAACTTTCCCTATGTTGTAAAGGTATGATGGGTGTCTCTTGACACTCAAGTAATGGTTTTTACCTCTGTTGTGAAACACAAACTCCAGTTCCTTATCAAAGCCTCAGGATATCGGTCAGAGCGATCTGTCCAGAGAGAAAACCACTGAGTGTGGGGAGCTGGATGTGAGCCTGCAGACACAAGAATGGAAGGGGTAAACAGTCTCAAGTACTTGTCCTCTAATCCTGCAAAAGTGCGCTTACAAATATCAATCAAAAATAAGTAAATAATGAAGAAATGAAAATTATAAAAAGTTAAAAGATTGAGAGTAGTCAAATGTATAGCCTTACTCTATGAAAATTACTTGGAAAAGTTTCAATTGTTTGATTTAGTTTAATATAATAGGTTTTCTTATGGCATTTCATTTATGTGTATCATCAAACATTGTTATAATCTCTTTCTCGTCTTCCAGTCTCTGGATAGCTCTTCTCATCCTAGAAGATGCTCTGTCACTCTGGGTTACTACAATTTTTGTAGGGGATCCTTAGTAAGTCTTGGGCCAACTATAAATTAGGAAGGGATAGAAAGTCTAATGACATACTTAAAACTGCTGCTCTCAAATTATATTCCCAAATGAAAATATCTCATTTTATTCATTTTCTATCTCTTCTACTATAGACCCTAGGTCCTAGTCCTTTCACTAGTTATAATATTGTGTGTGTGTGTGTGTGTGTGTGTGTGTGTATGAGACAGAGAGAGAGACAGAGACAGAGAGAGAGAGAGGAGGTATTTTATAAAAATAACTGTGTATGATTAAAAGATAGTAGTATTTGCTCTCTCAACCTCAGTGGAAGTGTACAAAAACAACACGAAATACAGAAATGAAGAAGTGCTATTGTTTTCTAGGCATTGTGGAATACTTGAAAGAATAGAATCAAAATTAGAATCTCTAGATGGGGGAAAGTCTAGCGAAAGATGCCCGTATCTCCTTATGCTTAAACTACAGAGCTCTGCGAGACACTTTGTTACCTTCTTTGAGACTCCTGCCTTCATTTCCCACTGTGGTTCTTAGAATAGGCTTCTGAGATCTATTTATGTGTGTTTTAAATCCTCGAGATTCTCCCTGATGAGATGCCAAAAATTCTTAATTACCAGCAAACTTTTGAGTGTCTAATGAGGTGATGCCTGGAAGTTCTAAACTCTCAGGATCAATGTTCATTCAGATATTTGTTGTGACAATATACAGATAAAATCAAATAAAAGTTATAATTACATGGGTAATTTGGTGTGATTTGAAGTCTTTCTGTATATTATGTACAAAATGTTTGTTTTGCAAATCTAATTTAGAACACTTTGTAGGTAACTTCTAAAACCAAAGTTAATATATGAACACATCCAACATATCATAATTATATTTAGATTAAAATATAGTGGAATAGACCTTATCATTTTGCCGAATATTTTGAATACCAACATTTACTGACTTAAAAGAGATTGCAAATAAGACAGTTCGTAGTGAGAATGCTGGAAAAAACTATCCGTTTAACCTACAAATAAACAGTATGGTTAAAAAATACTTTCAGTGTTCTGTGAAAATATTAAAATTAATTTGGAATACTCAATTAAATTTTTTCATAGTTTATGGCTCCCAATATATTATATCTGTGCATATTAAAGTATTAAGATACATAATTTGGGTAATTCTTCAACAGTATTCATTGTTGCTTTAGTTTGCTATGCTGAAGGCTCAAAAGAACTGTACAACCCAAAGATCATATTTTCTAAATGTAAAGACAAAGTTGTTTCCTGTCTAAAGTGATAAAAATAAATGGCAAGAGCCAAATATCTTTTTCAGAATTATTATCTTTACTGAATACTAGAATGATGCTTATAAATTCTAAACAGAACATCATTTCAGATCTTAATCAAAATGTAAAACAACTTTATCAGAATATAAATCTATATAATAATATTCTTACAGTAAAATAATACTACATACACTTCTGGTGATGTAGATAATTCATTTCCCCATTGAGTAACTTAGAAATTAATTACATCAATATATTCATAGAAATGAATGTAATTTTTAAAAATTCCTGGAGCAGAAAATAATCAGGAATTAGAAAGATGCATGGAGAAATGTAATTCAAAAATTTTAAATTTGTCATAAAATTAGGAATGTTTGCAAATTTAGATATTAAAATCTATCCTATATTAACTTATGTTTATATGGTATACTTAATACACTGTATATAACATTTAAATTGGCAATAATTCATCTCAAGTTCTTATTAGAATATATAAAATGAACATGTCTTATACATGATTTGTGAGAAATAAGGGAATTTAAAAAGAATCAGATAGTTTATTTCATATGCATCTCTTAAATCTTCATATGATAACCATTCTGGGTAATTTTCTAGATGATCATGATAATTAAGATTCTTTCTGTAGTCTTCATTAACATGAAGAAAATTATTACTGATATGATTTCAGCTTGAGCATCATCAAGAATAAGACATCACAGTACTGGTGTTAGAACTGGACCCTTAGGAGTTTACTGAACATAGTGAATATGACCATCTTTGAACACGTTGCTAATAATCATGGCTATGTCACACTCCTTTCTTCCTGTAAAGAACTACTGTTAAAATTCTTTGTGTGGTCCTTAACATGGCTTTTTTGGGGTCAATTTATGCAGTACTTGAAGTATAGAAACTTCTCACTATGGATCTTTTAAGTAAATCAGTGATTGCACATAAATAGTTTGAGTCTAATGGAATGCCTAGAGGATAGAAACTAATTGTCTGAGAATACTGCTCCTAAACTAAACTTATTTATTTATCTTTCTATTTTATAATCCAGAAATTCTACTTTTGTACGTCTATCCATATGTATTACCATTAGGATCTTAAATACTTTAATACTCACAAGTATACCACAGGAAGTATTCTCAGAAAGAAGTGAAATTATTTTAATATTTCATTCAAGAATTAATAATAAAATCCTACTGGATGTTGCATAAATTAATGGTGAATTAATGTCCTTTTACTCTCTTATAAGTATTCTCAACCTTGGTGAGAGATGCAAAGATTAAAGAACTGTTCCAGAGATAGTTCATCTAATGACAGTGCTTATTGCTAATCCCAAAGACCTGATTCTGTTCCCTAGAATCCTCATGGTGGAAAGAGAAAACTAACCCTTGCAAGATAGAGATCTTGAAACATTTAAGGAGCCAAGGACCTGGGAACAGCTAGGATAGAGACTCTACAGAAGAATCTACTATGATGATCCCGATAAAAGGACATAGTCTTGAGAAAACTTTAAGGACTTATATTCAAAGATAAGTGTGTCTCCCAACTTGCATCACAGAAGCCTTTTTTTTCTCTCTAGTAAATAGTGACTAAAAAAGAGCCAAACTGCTCAGGGTGTGGACAATAAAAGACTTCAAAAACTCAGCCCTAAATATGACATCTGTGTCACACCATTTGCTACCAAGGTGTCATCCTAGTAGAGGTGTGGGTCTTAGGAGAGTGTAAGCATCAGGAGCGGCCCATGATAATTGGCAAACTCTGGTTTCCAGACCCATCAGGGCTGTTGTAGTAATGAATTGAAAGTGACTGTGACTTCATGCACAAGAATGACAGGAGGTCAAGCCAAAAAAAAAAAATCTTAAAGCATGAAGGGAGAATTGGTCAGGAAGTCCTGAGCCTATCTGAGAATCTATTGGTGCTAATTCATGATTGCTTAATAAGGGAGATTCATTTTTCTCCAAGGATATGTTCCCTAAGGAAATGCCCATGCCCTGCTGCATACAAATTTTAAAGCCTTATTATATGTATTTTCTTTTTATCAAAATGTAATACATAGCTGTTTTAACACATTGAATCTAAAAGAATTTCTGTATTTTCTATGCATTCATATATGTCCTAATTTTGAAGTATATTCATTAATTAGGAATATTCCAACTCTTTAAGAAGAACTGTTTTTAACTTCAATGTTGAAAATTTTGTGTGTAGATTTTCTTTACTATCTAAAAATATTGATTTTAATTGCTAGGCATTACTCTGAGTAATATAATAATATGTGACTTTCACTCCAGAGTAAAGAGCCAGCATGTTTATTAAATGAAATATCTAACAAAAATGGTACATTTAATCTTGAAATTTTAGAATGTAGCCACCCAAATTGTTCAGTCTAAAAAAAAAACCAGCACATGATGGATTGAATATACTACAAATGCCCCTAATTCACTAGTTTATATCCACTTAACCATTAGTGATAAAACCTACAGGAAATGTCCCAGAGGGATTGTACTTCATTATCTTCTGGTTAGAAATTAACAAAGGGAAAATGTGCCGAAGCAAAATAAAAAACTAAAAAAACAACCAAACATACAGTAATTCTGTAATAAAGCCTTTTCTGTTGCTATTTACTCAGAGAAATGTTTTGAGCGCTATTTACAACACTTTAGATCAAAGACGATTTATGATGTAGAATTGTTTTTCCCATGTGGTTCGTAGTTTTCTTCTTTGAGACATTACAGTGTTCAATCTAATTGTCACATTTATGAAATTAAACTATCTTTAAGTTTCAATAGTTTACTACATGATGTTTATATAAATATTGTAATATAAATATTTAGATGGTAGACACAATTATGTTGATTATCAAAGATTGCCCAATACTCAGTCTCTAGTGCAAGAATGATGAAGTTTGATAATTTATACTTATTGTAAATATTACATTTTCATAGTTTTAATATCGGCTTTATTACTTACTGACAATGATTTTCTTTGCCACAAACAATTTTTAAAGTTATATTTTGTTCTACACATCTGATAATGTATAAGATTGGCTTTTGTGTCAAACCCACAAAATGTCAAACAAAACCTAAAGTTATTTCTTTATTGGTTTTTTTGTGCTTTTTCATTTCTCAAGTCACTCTACGTAGTTCAGATTGACTTCAGACTCACTATGCAGCCTAGGCTGATCCTAGCATCTTGATCAGCCTGTCTCCACATTCCAATTAATTACAGCACTGTTTTTTATTTAATTATCAAAACATAGCTTATGATTTATAAGAAATATAAATCCCATCTAAAAAGTAAATGCCAAATATTTAGTAAAGAGAAATAAGAGGTAAGGAATTAAGATATATTCAATAGCAAGACAAAATAAAGTAATAGGAGTTCCCATGGAAAACTCCAGCCATGTTACACAGACACACACACAGACACACACACACACACACACAATAATACATATATATGCACATGAGCACTTTTAATTATAAGCATTAAGTGACACATTGTAAGTATGAGCTATTAAACACTGTATAGCATTAAATGATACATTGTACTTATGAGCTATTAAACACTAAATATGTGGTGTTAATTACTGAAGCTGCAATCACATCTGAAGTGATGTGAAAGGGAAATAAAATAGAATCAGGAAATAGGATTCTTGGTGACAGGAAAGCATCGGTGTGCTCTGATATTACTAGGACCATAATATGAGCGATAGACTTCACTTACTCGATATTGTGATCAAGATATTTTAACACAGTTTATGCAAATGTATGTGAAAGCAAATAAATACAATTACTAAAATAATAACTGTGCATTTTAATATAAATAAATGTAAAGATACACATGAACACGACAGTTCACCGTAAAGTTCAGTTGACAAATCTTATTTAAACCCTACAAGACACCTTTCCTTAACTTCCTTCATACATTAATAAAACCATATTGTTACCTTTTTTAGGTCTGCAGTCTTTAAAACAATTTTCTGTGCTGCCTCCTTTCTTAAAATTTGTTTATAACCTTTGTCCTCTTCAGAGAAGGGTAGTTTCTTAGTATTTTTTTTACTGAAACATATAAAGCATTCAAATTTATTTGAGGTGAAATAAGATAACCTTTAATTCCTGTGACTTCTATGAGAAGTAATTGCATATAGTTTTTCCTGTCTTTCTAAGAGCATGTTTTACATCTTTATTCCTCAAGCTGTAGATCAAGGGATTCAACATAGGGATGACCAGGGTATAAAAGATGGAAGCTATTTTGTCAGTGTTGAAGGAATGACTGGACTTGGGCTGCACATACATAAATATCAAAGTCCCATAGAAGACAGTGACCACTGTCAGGTGAGATCCACAGGTGGAGAAAGCCTTCTTCCTTCCCTCAGCTGAGTTCATCCTGAGAATAGCTCTGAGAATGAGAAGGTAGGAGACAAGGATCACCAAAAGGGAGGAAATCAAGTTGATAGCAGATAAAACTAAAATAATCATTTCAGCTTTATCTGTATTTGAGCAGAGCAGAGATATCAAGGGCAGACCATCACAGTAGAAGTGATGGATGACATTGTCGCCACAGAAGGATGAAGAGAAGATATTTATAGTAACTATGAGGGAAACAAATACACTATAAACGTATGGGACCGCCACCATCACCCAACATACAGTTTGTGCCATGATGACCTTGTATAGCAGAGGGTTGCAGATGGCTACATAGCGGTCATAGGACATCACAGAGAGAATGAAAAGTTCACAAGCAATGAACAGAAGAAAGAAGGATAATTGTGTAGCACAAAGATGGAATGATATTGTATTTTGAATGACAACAAAATTTGCTAACATTTTGGGTCCAATAGCAGTTGAATAGCCAAGATCTGTGATAGCAAGGTGTCTGAGAAAGAAGTACATGGGTGTTTGCAGCCTGGAATCCACCATGGTGATGATGATCATGCCCAAGTTTCCCACCAGCGAGATCAGGTAGATGATGAGGAAGAGTCCAAACAATGGTGCCTGCAGTTTAGGACGGTCAGTGATGCCCATCAGGATGAACTCAGTCACCACTGTAAAGTTGTGGGTATCCATCCATGCTTATTGGAAAACCTGTCAAGAGATATCAAATATCATCATATTTGTGGAGTTTTATTAATATTATGTTGTGTTCAAACATTTTAATTTAATTTTTGAAAATAAATATATTTTTAAAAAAGTACATATGCTCCTCTGTACATCTACATATGTTTATATTTCTATAGTAGTTTGCAATAAACAAAGACAGATATGAATCCTTCGTTCTCAACCAATGAAAGTTTTAATCAGAGAAGGCACAATTGTTTGCAACCAATATTTCTTTTTCCCAACTGGGATTTGAACTGTCACTGTAATCTGATGTTTTTACAGTAATTAATAAGGAAAACAATCATTTCCCTACATCACCTATTAGTATAGGCAATTTCTAGCCTCAAAATCTTTTAATTTCTGTATACAGGAATGTTTCTAGAGAGACAGATATATATTGTAGGTGAATATATATTTATATATACAAATATATATGTAAATAAACTTTCAAATTGTAGATAGCTCAATTTACACACACACACTGATAACTTTTTTTACCTTTGCTTTTATTTCTGAAATAATCACTATTTTATTGTGAAATTTAACAGTTACATATTTGTAATACCATTTAAGGTGCATGTCAATAATAATACACCTAAGTGCTGAAAACTTTTAAAATGCACTCAACTCTAGTTATATGTGTAGATCTGGCGATGGATGGAGACAGAGAGAGACCATTAGCCTTTTAAACCTCAGTTAAAATGTTTTGAAAATTAACATGAGATAGAGAAATGAAGATAATCTAAAACTGCTCAGACATCATTGATTATAAAAAGAATAGACAATGAATCGGATATTAGTATCTCCAGACTGTGAGATTTTAGCAAAGGATGCCACCTCTCCTTATTTTGACACTACAGGGTTCTACCTGACATATTGTTACCTGCTGTGAAATTCCTGTCTTCATTTTCCACTGTGATTCTCAGCCTGGCTGAGTGTTTGAGATGCATTCATGTGTGTTTTTAAAAGAACAGATACTCTCCCTGAGGTGATACCAAGAAATAATTACAAGCAATATTTTTGAAACTCTAATTGGCAATACTCTCCACTGGAGTCTTAAAGCCAGCACAGCTGTTTGGCACAATTCTAGCACAGCTAAACTGAAAGTTGCCTGTCATCCTGTCTCTCAAATTTGGCTTTGTCAAAATTTTCCTGAGACAATTATATCTGAGTCTCTTTAGGAACATCCTGAACCTTTTACCCCTATCACTTTCAGGGATATGGTTTTAGCTGGGCCTCTTCAGAAATCTTCCGTTATCCCTGGAGATTGTGATAAGCGTGAAGATGCTAGAAACTTTCTTTATGTGGTCACGACTCCAGGATCAGGATCTTCTTGGAACATCTTCTTTTAAGAAAACTCAAATAGGATAATTAAAATAATGTAAACTTAAAGAAGACTGATGCTATCCAACTAACCAGAAAGTTTGACAACCTTTTCTTACATTATGTTCAAAGTTTGCTAAATGTGAGATTTTGCAGTGTATGCCCCTGGAAAATTTAAAGCTCAGTGAAAGGCAAATTAATTCATAGCACTTTGTGCTCTCAGGACTGATAGCATACTCTTCAATGAAGGCATGATGATCTACCTGAACTGGCTCAGATATTTTCTATTTACCTATCTTTTTTTGGGGGGGTGAATCCAAAACTTTTTAAAATTTATTTATGAAAAATTACCACGTCCTCCCCTTCACCCATTACCCT
>LOEQ01003828.1:35867-59706 GCA_001685075.1 Bramus lutescens
TTGTATCTGTGGAAGTTTGCTTTGTTACCAAGTATGTGGTCAATTTTTGAGAAGAGAAAGAGCCCAACATTTACAGCCAACCAACATAAATATATTCAGCAATTTCACAGGATTTGTCAAATGATATCCCCAATTCTCTGTTAGAGTTGAATGGACTCCTATGCAAATGTTAGAATAAAGGAGACTCAAGTAAGACATAATCTCATATGGCATGTATTCATGTTGCATGAAGCAGATGTTACTATTACATGGAAGACATTTTACTAGCTGATTCAAATTTAGATACATTAGAAATAATCTTTGAAGCAGTAAAAAGTTTTCCTTGTTGGGGAATATCAGACGCTCCTAAAAAATACAAAATGAGATTTTATTAATTATATGGGCTATAAATTAGATAACAAAAGGTGCAATTTAGGAGAGGTTGGTTACAGACTCTTAATGTTTTCAAAGATTGCTGTAAGACATTTCTTATATATGACATACTATATGGATAAGTCCTAATGAACTGAATAATTTATTGAAAACCTTAGAGGGTGAAAAGGACTTAAAATGTCCCAAGATACTGTCAGCTGAAACTGAGAGAGAATTAGCAGAAAGAGAAAATACAGAAACCACATGTGAATCATGTGGCTCTGAATCTTAACTGCATTGTGGTCATATTACTCTCAAAGCATTCCCCTAAAAGAATTTTAATGTAGGGAGAAGATATTATCTTAGAATAGATCTTTTTACCACATAAACTGTGCAAAAATTGAAAATTTATGTGCAAATTGTCTCAGAGTTGATTTTAAAAGGAAAATTAAGATTTCATCAATTAGTAAGAAGAAACCTAGCTGAAATTATAGTACTTTTCAATAATGATGAAATTGACAAATTATCTGCAGAAAGTGATCCTAGCAAAAATTTTGCAGTATTTTTAGGTGGGGAGGATATAATTCTAAAGCAAGATATTTAAACTTATACAGAGAACTAACTTGGTTCTTTCTTGCATCGCATGGGAAACCCCTATATCTGGATCCCTTACATTTTGGTCTGATGAAATTAAGTCAAGAAAGGCATGTTATAAAACTGAAAATTAAGCAAAGTGGATCTAAGACCACATAATTCTGGCAATAAGCTAGAATCATGTACCATTTCCATGGTATTAATAAATTTTATAGAACCTCTCAGCATAGTTACTTATTCCCAATATGCAGAAAGAGATGTTTTGCATATTAAATCTACTAAATTTATGCCACATGACACAGGATTGACTTCATTATTTAATAAGTTGCATGAAGAAATCAATGGAGAGTATTATAGCACAATTACAACTTCATATTGTCTACCAGGTCCTCTAGCACAAAGAAATACATAAATTGAGCAACTATTGATTAGAAATATGCAGGAGCTCTGAGAATTTTATGAAAAAGGTTTATTAAAAGACTTTCCATCACATGGCAACAATCAAAGGAAATTATAAGGAACTGCCTACTAGTTATTTTATGAACCAAACTCCATTACCCACAAAAATTAATCCAAATGGTACTCATAGCAATAAATTCTGGGCGAATGGTTGTGTTCCATTTTGTATAATTTGGAAAATTAAAATATGTACACCACACCACTGATACCTATTCAAGTTTTTAATGGGTTAGTGCTTTGAGTGTGGAAATGTCTGATTTGGGAATCACACATTTGCTAGAAGTTATGGCTGTCTTGGGTGTACCTGTACAAATCAGGTTGAACAATGCTGCAGCATTTGTCTCTAAAAAGTAAAATAGTATTTTTTATTATAACATGCAGCATATTACAGGTATGCCACACAACACTACTTGGCAGCTATAGAAAGTTAAAATCAAATTTCAAAGGATATGTTAAATAAACACAAAGGGGTAATAAATACCCGAGAAAAAGATTACATAATTCTTTATTAACTTTGAATTTTCTAAATGCTAATAATAAAAGAACAACCGCCAAGAGACACTAAATAATAGAAAAAATCATGGAAATAAATCATCAGGTATACTTTAAAGATGTATTTACCTCCTAATGGAAACCAGGACATGTGTTACATTGGGGAATGGGTTTTGCTTTTGTTTACATAGAAGACGAAAATCTGTGGAAAGCATAAAAAATTATAAAGATTTAGTTTGAACAAGAGAGACCTCTTCATTGGAAGAGATGATAGTTCATCAAACTACCTGACTATTCAATGTAAACTGGCCTATAATACTAATGAATGTTTTTGATCACATGCTCCATCAGTCCCGGTCTTTGATTCTACTTAATGTACTGGCTATGTGGGAGCCTAGTTTGTTTGGATGCTCACCTTCCTAGACCTNCAGGGAACCCTGACTGCTCTTTGGACTGGAGAGGGAGGGGAAGGGGGAATGGGGTGAGGGGGAGGGAATTGGGAGGAGGGGAGGAGGTGGAAATTTTTAATAATAAAGAAAATGAAAAAATTTTCAATATAGAAGGAAAAAATAAAAATTGTGATGCTGAAAAAAAAAGAAAAGAAAAAAATAAAGCTCCACTTGTCAATCCATTGCTTTAATTCTAGGCCAAATGGAGTACTATTGAAAAGGTACTTTTTTATACCCACAATTTATATGATATAGTATATTTTTTTCTTGTAGAGGTTTCACTGTTTCAGGTTTAAAGCTTCTTTAATCTATTTTGGATTAGGTGATATTCAAGGTGACATGTCTGAGTTTGTTTTCACTCTTTAGCATGTGAAAATCCCTGTTCCTTGCACCAATTGTTGAAAGTGCTTTCTTTTATCCAGCTTATAATTTTTGTTTCTGTCAAATATTAAGTTTTGAAATTTCATATTGTTGGTATATTTTATGATAAGATCTTGGATTGTAGAATTCTTTGTTGGTTTCAAGCACTATATGAACAGAACAATTTGGGGCAAAAAAGAGAATTGTGGTAGGGTTGGGTCTAAAGCTCAAAATGTCTTGGCTTACATGGAGTTAGGCAGAAAAAATGTCTGGGTTTATATACTAGATATATTTACTCGTTAAATTGTGGAGGGATGGGTTAGAACTGGCTGGGTTGAAAGTTTGGATATGTAATAGGAGTATTTATTGGGCTAGAGGTTATGACATATAGGTAGGAGAGTCAAGACTAAGCTGTATCAGTCGGCGTGGGACCAAGACTTGCAAAGCTGGGTAGAAGGTTTATATGAAGAGGTTTAGAGAAACTGATCAGACCAGTCCCCAGAGAGTAAACTTATTATTTCTTTTATTTCCAAAAAATATGCAAAGCACATTAGCTTTTATATATGCTAATAAGACCTTTAAACAAATTCTTTGCAAAATTCATTGTATATACACTGTGCTCAGGTAAGCCACATATAATATAATTATATGAAGCTGATGTAATTAAGTATGTGCTGGAGTACAATAAGAGGAAAATGATAGAATTTTAAATTTATAGGTTCCATTACTAATTTTTAAAAAAGTATCATACATATGTGTATTTTTATTTTATGTGTCAGCACCTGTCTGCATGTATGTATGTGGACTACATGCTTGCCCTATGCTCATGAAGTGCTTCAGATCTCCTCAAGCTGGAATTATGGATTGTTGTAGCTGTGATGTAGGTGATGTGAACCTTTCCAAGAGAATCCACGGCTCCTATCAGTTGAACCGCCTGTCCAGTTCTCATGTGTTTCCAGGCCCTCTTCGAACTACTATTTTATAACTTTGTAAATAAATACATGGTTTGATTAATTTCTACATTATTGATTAAGGAAACGAAACCTGCCTCACCTTGATTTATCCAGTTCCATGATAATGAAAATAATTTTCTTCATTTCTTAGCAATATCTAACAAATTCTTGACAAATTTTATAACAATAAATTACAATATTTGGTAGAGATAGTAACTCTGAAAAAAATTTTCCTTGCCTTTCTATTTCAAAATTATAGACAAGAAAAAGCTTTATCTTTCTTTTATTTTTCTTTATTTTCCTTTCTTCATCATTCCTTCATCTTTTCCAGGAAAACTGATATTAGTTCTGTGTTATTTTTACCATTTCAAACCAAAGTGATAAAAACAGAAACAAAACTTAAGTGGTTCAGTTGCATCTGTTGAATGCATTTCTCTAATTTTATAATCTTGCATGCACTGTCCTAAGTGAAAATGTTGGTACATGACAAGAAAAGATATCAACCAGTTTAACCTCTATGTAGCATTTAAGTAAATATAGTGACAAGTAACTGGAAACAAATTACACAGAATGCTGTAAATCTTTGTGAGCTTATTTTATTCTTTTCTTATTCAGTCTATGCCAATACTCAAGATATTCACCAATATTGGTAATGTACAGTTTTCTATATTTTAAACTTATTGGTTTAAAATATTCTATATTACTATAGAATGTTCTCCATTTTATGTGGCGAAATTTTCTGTTATTGTTGTATTGAAATATTTCAAGTCATATCAAAGTCCATGTAAAGGCACTTTGTGAATTTAATGTCTCTCATATACACTGCAACATACAGCACTGAAGGTCGCTTTTGAATTGCACACATATGATGACTTGATTTCATTTAGGACAATAGTTCTATCCAAATTAAAAAATAAGACTATTCTTAGGTGTCTGGAAGGACTTTCAGAGAACAGTTCTTCCGATTTCATAAACATTCATTAGGATTAACTCAGAAGCATCTGGTGTTTGTATAAGGTAGTAAATTAATTCCACTAAATGATTTCATCTGATGCCATTTGGTAATGATATTTACACATTTCTTAGCTTTTGTGTAAAATATAAATTGCAACATAGCACTACGATTGGTACAATCTTAAACCTCTGACTGTTTACAAACATTCCAGATGACCCTATTTTTTTGTTTTCTCCTTTTAAATTATGTTGAAGATAGTTTTAAAACACATAGAATTCTTTTTAATCAAAATATTTTAACAATGAAGTCTCATGTCAACTATTCATTGTAATATTTTATATAAAATAGCAACATTAAAATTAAAGTTAATTTGAACTGATGAGCTAGCAAAAAGTTGTAAATTTCAGATTACTAAAATAAGTTTTTCAATAAGAAATGTTACTCAATTTTTATCTTTCAGTATTTTTTACAATTAAGACTTAGAAAATCATGATTTTACTTAGCTGATAAAGTACATATGTAATAAATATCCTCTTAATGCCTATTAAGATTATGTTTCTTACTAGATGGATGCACTTAATGCAGAAAAACATACTGATCAAAAAAAAACTGAGAATAAGGGGTGGTAGTGTGCTTGAATGAGATAGCTATCTCTCCTATTGCTTAGAGGAAATCACAGAGGGAGTAGAAAGAATTGAAGAGTTGGAGTGAGTGAAATCATGTCCTCTGAACAGGACATTGATATTTAACTCATGAATTGCAGCTATGGTTGTCTGTATTAAAATGCCCTAGACTGGGTGTGCCAACATTCCAATGTGTATTGGGGAAGAATTTGATACTCCATTACTTCCCAAAGGAAAGAAATGGACAGTCATTTTCTTGGGTGGTGCAGCTATAAATAGCTTGCCCAAATTTTATTAAGCAATCTGTCACCCAACCTTAATCAAGTAATTCTTATTAAACTCAATGAATAACACATGACAAAGAAGAAAGTAGAAGGGGGGATGTTTGAAAAGAAGGGTTTCAGGTAGAGAAGGAGGTTGATGAGGGAGTCAAGAATGGAAGTGACAATAATTAAAGTGAATTATATAAATGCATGAAACTGTCAAATACACAAAAACAAAGATAAATTAAAAAAACTTAATTTCAAAAAACACAAGTACATGCAAATACTTTCAAATGTCAGAATGTTTATTTAAATAGGGAATTCCCAAGAATGTTTAAAGTCCTCTTTTGTACACACTGTACTTTCTCTCTCTCTCATGCATCATATGTCTCTTTAGATATAAAACTTCAATTCTATAGACACCAAGTTTGCTTGTATTTTGCAATAGGCTTGGCTGTTAGATTTCAAATATAAAATGCCCTGAAGGAAGTCATTCTCTGCTAATGCAAGTATGATATATGAGAATTTGATTATCACCAGAACTGAGGTAGTTAAGTACATGTTGTGCACACTCTTGTTTCTCGTACATTCTGTAGGAAAACAGAATGGGCCCATATTCAAATCTGGTTTGAAAGACTAATTTTACATGTAAATTTTAAGAAAATATGATGAATAATTTTTGCCACGTTCTTTGTAGGGCATCTTTAACATCTTTGTTTCTCAGGCTATAGATCAAGGGATTCAACAAGGGGATGATAAGAGTATAAAATATGGATGATATTTTATCAGTGTCAATGGAATGACTAGATTCAGGTTGTACATACATAAATATCAATGTCCCGTAGAACACTGTCACCACTGTCAGGTGGGACCCACAGGTGGAGAAAGCTTTCCGTCTGCCCTCAGCAGAGTTCATCCTGAGAATGGCTATGAGAATGAGCAGGTAGGACATAAGAACAACCATAAGGGACGAAATCAAATCAAAGGCTGCAAAGATCATAACTACAAGTTCAACTTCATGTGTATTTGAGCAAAGCAAAGATATCAAGGGGATACAGTCACAAAAGAAATGATTAATGACATTGTAGCCACAGAAGGATAAAGAGAAGATATTTATGGTGACAACAAGGGACATAAATGCACAGTAAAGATAGGTAAGTGTAACTAGGACCCAACATACTTTATGGGACATGATGACAGTGTAGAGCAGAGGCTTGCATATGGCCACATACCGGTCGTATGACATTGCAGACAAAATAAAAAGCTCACTGCCAATAAAAAGAAGAAAAAAAGCTAGCTGTGTAGCACAAAGATAATAGGAAATTGCATTTTGATCTACAATGAAGTTTACCAACATTTTTGGTCCCACAGTTGTTGAATACACAAAATCAGTGAAAGCCAAATGTTTAAGGAAGAAGTACATTGGTGTCTGCAGTTTGGCATCTACACTGGTGAGGATGATGATCCCCAAGTTGCCAATCACTGAGATCAGATAGATAATAAGGAATAAACCAAATAATGGAGCTTGGAGCCCAGGGTTGTCTGTGATGCCCATTAGGATGAATTCAGTCAACACTGAGAGATTGTGTTTCTCCATTCTTCTTATCATAAAAACTGCTATAATAGAAGCAATAGAATATTAAATGTCTTTCAGTACTGATTACCTGAAAAATATTTATTGTTTAAGATTGTAAGTAAGAAACGTCTAACATTCCTAACTTACTATTTGAAATAAATACATTTGCTCACAGGAATATGCAGATGAAGAGACAGAAGAAAATAATTTGTATTTCTCATTCATTGTGATTTTAATGAAAAATACTTTACTACTTCAAGATATTGTTCGATAATTCCAATGTCAATATGAATGGTAACTGTCCTCTAAGGTTTTACAGATGTTTAGTCTGGTAAACACCATATGTAGTTCTTAATCATCTCCAAATAATATTTATACCAATAATCCATATATAATTTTATAAGCTTCTATACTTATATTCTTAATAGATGATAGATATTTTACCCAAGCATATATACAAATGTGCACTCATATACAGAGGATAAATGAAGCTATGAGGATAAAGGTAAATAAAATTAAAATAAAATTATGATTAAATATTATTTAAGACTTCAATTATTAAATATATATCTAATGAATTTTCATTGCACTTGTTTTTTTCATATGCTTCCAATTCATTTAGTAACAATAATTAACTAAATAACATCAATAATACAGATATTTTTCTATGATATTTTTTCTATATTATATTTTCTATGATAAGGTAAAAAAATTGCACACATCTGTCTGGAGCAATGTATTATAGGTAAAAACACAGACTATTGTTGTAGCATATTTAAGGCAGGTTCCAACACTGATACACAGTTTGTATTTTATAAATTATAAACTTACATTTATATTTATATTTATGAAACACATAAATCACTTTTTATAGTATAGTTGACTATAGAGTTATAGCAGGTGATACAACTGAAGATCTAATATTTCTTTGAAGTTAGTCACTGTATCTGAAAGAGGTATTTTCTACAAATACATATGTATCCTCATTTTCTTTTGTACAAAGGTATGTCAGTATAAAGTCCACACTGTCCCAGGCCTTTGTTCTATAAACACAGCAAGGATATCCTTTTACAATATTAGAGAAGTTTCTTCCAAAATTACAATGAGAAAGTGTTTAAATCTTGTTTTGTTTTTTATTTTGTTTGACATGCTAGTAATAATAATATATTAAAAATAAAAATATGTCACTTGCATGAACCAGTAATCCTGTATGTTAAATGAATGCATATATCCTTTACCCTAGTAATTTTAGATTTAATGGACTACAATATACTTTTAAAAATTGTTTTCTAATTAATCAAATTTAATTTTCAAAGCTACAGTCCTAGAAATGTATAGAGATGACTGTCTAAAATGAACAATATTTTATCAGTGCTATTAAGTGATTATTTAAAATTCTCTTAATACAAATAATTGATTTTTATGTCAATATGATGTGGAACACTTGATTAACATAAATGTATCATGCATCATCTCATCAATGCAATTATCTACATACCTTAAGTGTTAAGATATTTTTGAGTTGATGATAGAAAACACTGTAATGACAAAGCTTAGCTCTTTAAAAGCACATTAAAATGACAGAATTTCTGCCTTGAAAATATTCATATGATTTAATATTAAACCACCTCTTTTCACATTTGCATGTATCAGACTTTATATCACAGATATAGAAAATTAAATATTTTTTAAGAGCAGGTAAAAATTTTTATACTTTAAGTTGCTTATCACATTTCTCAGTAACTTAAAGTGATGGGGGCATCTTCTTGTTCAGCCACCAGGAATAGGAGAAAAGACACAAATGTAATAAAAATGGACAGCAACATTTGATCACAAAGTCAGAGCACATTGTGTTCTTTTCAGTCGTTTCTGATATCATAAACCATCCTGCATCCCTTACCTATGATGAAAGTGCCTCAATGTTTCTCCCATGCATAAGTTAATGCAGAGTGTTGTGTGGTAGCTTTTGAATATTTATTCAAACTCTAGAGTCTCCCCATGGATGTGACAGATAATTCCTTGAATAGTCCACAATGTCAGAATGCTTAATGAAATGTCTGGAGAATGTCCATTAATTGTCATGAAGCATTTGTGTTACACTTTTAATAACTAAATTTTAAGACCAACCAACATATGTCTGGTTTTATCCAAAATTATTTACATTATAAGCTCAAAGAAGTATTCATAATATATAATTAATTTTAGCTTAATTTTAACTAGTTATGAAATAAAATAACTTAAATATCCATTAATAAATGAATTGGTATATAAAATGTGATGCAGTCACTGGAATATCATCCAGCCTTAAAAATTATATTCTATAATATGTAATAATATAGATGAATCTGAGCATAATGCTAAATTACAGAAAACTGTAGATGGCTACAAAGGATCCATATAAGCCATAGTCAATAGAAGGCTGAAATTTAAACTTTAATAGCAAGAGATATTATTAAAGCACATCCATTTTATAAATGTCCCTCGTTATTTATACATTAGTTAGCTGCCTTCCTGTTATAAAAGAGTCCTAATATGCATTTGGATAATGGTCATTCTAAATATGAGGAAGTGTGGAACAAGGAGCAGTGGTTGAGCAGCTGAAAGTTCAAGACTGCTCTTACAGAAGTCCTGAGTTCAAACCCCAAAATCAATAGTGGCTCAAAACAGCCTGTGACTTCAGTTCTAGGATAATCTGCATTCATGGTCACTGATAGACACATAATGCACATGAAGTCTTGTATGCATGTGACCACGCACACGCAAACACACATACATACAGATAAATTAATTAAAATAAATAAGGGGTAGTGCAAATATTCTGATTTGTATTTTAAATGCTATTGTACATTTTAAAATAAATCTTTCCTCAGTTTGTTTTATTTAGGGAAATTTCCATTTAGATTTACTGTTATTATTTAAATGACTTGTTTTTAACCACTGCCTTTTAGAGTTCTTTCTCTTGTATGCTGAGGACCTGCTTGGTCAGCTGGTAATGTGGAGTCAACACAGAGAGGAGGATATGGACCCAACCTGAGGGTGGATGAAGATGCTGGCAGGATTTATTGAAAAAAGCTATACCTTTTATTGCCTATAGTACCAAATGGGAGAAATGGGGCATGTGAGCTGGGATGTGGACTGAGATCAGGGGTTTAGGAATCTAACGTTGACCTTGACAATAGGTATCAGCTATGCCTTAAGAGAAGGGCCACAAGCTTTTTTATTTTTATTTTTATTTTTTGCCAGAGATAAAGAGAATGACTGATTCAGTAAGCAGAAACTTTCCTTAGCCCCGAGGAAATGGAGGCCCTTATCCAAATGCCTGATCTTGGGTAAAGGACTTCTCCTGGGGACCAGAAACAATATTACAATTTTTGATATTACTTTATGGGTCTGTTCCCCTCGTAAAGCTCCTGAAAGGCGAGATCCTGATGTCTTACTTTGTAAACAGAGGCTACTCATTTATTTCCCAGCCACCCAGACCCAAATAATCACACAGAAACTATGCTGATTACAACTCTGTTTGGCTGATGACTCAGGCATGTTTCTAACTAGCTCTCATATCTTAATTAACTCATCATTATTAATCTCTGGATCTGTGTATCACCACAAGGCTGTGTTTTATTTGTAAGGGCCAACATCCTTCTTCTTTGGCAGCTTCATGGTGTCTTTCTGACTCTGCCTACTCTCTGTTCAGATTTTCCACCTTACTTTACTGTTCTAAGTCATTGGCCAAAACAGCTTTATTAATTAACCAATAAAAGCAACACATATGCAGAAAGACACCCCATATCATTGCTCTTTTCTCATTATACCATACAATTCTAATTTCTCCATGTTTACCAACTGAGCTATATATAGCCTAGGCTCTGGATCTGAACCGTAGTCATTTCATCTTCCAGATCAGATGTGTCTACTAAGCCTATAACTTTCCCATTTTTGGTGTAATTAATAGTGCACAATAGGATTTCTTGTTTCTCAGTGGCTGGGATTTTTTTGCCAAGGAGTTATTTTATTTAAACAGGCTGCTATTTTCATTCTTTACTAAAGCCTGCACAAAATTTCCAAAAGAGAAAGACACTACTAGTAGGATTCATTAAAAATGAAAGTTGAAAGGTTCTGGGAAAGTATGATCTGCAATGTCAAAATGCTGTAAACGTGTCAAGCAGCAATGGTCACCATGTGATCCACGCCATTTGTATATTTGTTTTATGTGTTGATTTTTGGTATGGAATGACAAATTGATATGTTGCAACAATGAGGCAACCAACTTTGGCTAATTCCTAGAATGACTGACAGACCAGTTACAGATGCAGGAATAATTTAAAACCCTGTCTTGCCAAGGTTTGGCAATCTTTTTGTTTAGATCCTGCTTGTCCAGTCTAGACACCATGCATTTTTCCAGTGGTTGAGGCATGGGTAGTTCTTTGCCCAAAGGTCAGTTTTGCCAAGAAGAAAAAAAAGCTCCAAGTGGAATGTCTTCAGTGTTCAACTGATGGTGTGGAGATGGTTTGTTCATTCCTGGCCGCTCAGACTCAATATAACCATACAGAAACTGTATTAATTAAATTACTACTTGGCCTATTAGTTCTAGCGTCTTTTTGCCTATCTCTTACATCTTAAGTTAATTTCTATTAATCTCTGCATCACCACATGGCTGTGGCTTATTGGCAAGGTTCAGCGAGTCTGTCTCCTGCAGGTGGCTACATGGCTTCTCACTGACTCTGCTTTCTTCCTCCCAGCATCCAGTTTATTTTCCCCACCTACCTCTCTTCTGCCCTTTCACAGGCCAAAGCAAGTTCTTTATTCATTAATCAATTAAAGCAACACATATAGAGAAGGACTTCCCATATCTTTTCCACTTTTCTGTCTAAATAAAAAGAAAGGCTTTAACTTTAACATAGTAAAATTACATATAACAAATCAGGCATCCACAAGAATTACAGTTAAAATATTTATATCTACTGTATCTTTTATCATAACTAAGAAAAACTATAACTATATATTCTTCAACTATATCAAATACTCCAGAAGGATATAATATTACCTAAGTTAACAGGAGGTGCTTTGTAAGCAACTTCCAAAACTCTAAACCACAGAGACATCTTGCTGCCTGGACAGGCAAAATTCCTTTGTGGTGCTGTGGCATCCCTCTTCAGCCTACAGGCCTGTACTATCTGGAAGACTTTTCCATGAAGCAGGAAATCTTAAAGACAGTTTTGCCTATATTGGCAGTTTGTCAGCCACTTTCTTCTGTGTCCTGCACAATGTTGCAGACTCTTTCATGTCGCAGGAGCCCTGAAGGACTGTCTCACCTTTAGGCAAGTACAGCAGTTATTTTTCTGCGTGTTCTGCATGTCCAGTTTATACAGCATAACATCAAGTAGTCCATGAAATAACAGATTATTGCCCAAATTGCTAGCATTCTTTGAATCACCTAATCTGGGGAAAGCCAGAATCTCTGATGAAGCAGTAGGGTTTGTGGTAAATGTCTGGGTACTGGGTCTGGGTGGGATGCAGGAATATTAATCAGCTGAAGACAAAGATTGGGGAAGTGCAAAATGCCCAGTGGGGGAAGAGTGGAAACATTGGTGAGTCAGGAGCTCTGGCAGAGGAAGGGTAGTAATCCTGGTTAAAATAAAACCCAAGTCGAGTAAGAGCAGGTGTTTATAATAGATATGGATGCAGTGGCCCCTCTGTAGGGTGATCCAGCTTGGCTTGCCTTTGAGACATTCAGTATTTAGCACCACATAGTAGGTAAATTGCTAGGAGGGAGAGAGAGGAGACTTGGGAAAATGAAAAGATTGACTATTTATTGAACAGTGGAAATCTTTGTTCAATTTACTCTGAGTTGGAAAGCAGAACACGTTCTTACATATATAAAGAGATACTATAATTTAAACGTAATTTTGCATTAAGAGAAATAAAACTTGTTGGAGATGGAGAGATTAACCAAAGGTTAGGTGGAATTGCTGTTCTCTCAAAGGACTACGGTTTGGTTGGTATCGTTCTTATCACTCATCCTGAAATTATTTTTAATTCCACCTCCCAGTGACCTGACATTTCCTCCTTTCTCACCTCCTTGCCCTGTATCAAACATTCACACACACCAAAATGCCCCTCACTGTCTTCCTAATTCATGGCCTCTTCTTTAATATTTCTGGATATGCATATATGTGTATCCCAACACCACCTGCCCAGTACATATCTGTGTTTCCAGGGTAGTCCTTAGTGTTCATCCAGAAAATGGATCTTTGCAACAGAAGACCATTGCAGACAACTGTAATCAATTATAACTATACAACTATAATCAATTGAGTTGCAGAATTCTAGTGCTGCACATACGCCTCATGGAATATTGTAGAAGAGGGAGCAAAAAATTTGTAACACCAGAGGACCAAGAAGTTTGTGCAAGATTGTGCTTGATAGTAATGTCAGAAAGGTACATTCTAAAGATCTAAACAATCTGACTGCCAAAAAGTAAACTGAATGAGGACAATAAAATTTTATTTAGCCATTGTGATAGAAAAATAAAATGGTTTAAAATTATAAATATGAGAGAGTTTTAAATATTATTTATAAATAAATGAAGCCATCTAAATTATGTTAAAATGTGTAAATATGAATATATGAAAAATATAAGAACACACATATATATCTATTTGTACACTATGCATTTTACCTAATATCAGCATTATGTATAATATACATATAAACGTATATGATTTTAAACATTAGAAAGGAAGTGAATGGTATAGTCTTTCTGTTTTGAAAAGCATACCAGAGATGCATTTACCAATGCCTTTATTTCCATGTTTTCTGAGGATTGGAATATATTAATGAATCAAGGGAACATTTTAAATGTACATCTTCACACTTACTGATAGAATAAGACTTATATAATCTTCATATAATGTTTATTGGAAATATTGTTTATCCACAAATTTGTCTTTTACTAAACATTTTTTTCATTGCCTCTTTTACATCTTTGTTCCTCAAACTGTAAATGAGAGGATTTAGCATGGGAATCACAATGCTGTAAAATATTGACACTATCATGTCATGCTCCAAGGCATATGTGGAACTTGGTCTCACATACATGAAAAGAAGAGTACCATGAAAAATGGACACTCCAGTTAGATGAGAGCCACACGTAGAGAAGACTTTTCTTTTACCTTCAGCAGAGCGAGTCCTCAGAATAGCATAGAGAATGAAACCATAGGAGATCAGTACAATGAGGATAGTAACAACCTCAATAGACCCAGCACAGTAGAAGAGGAGAAGCTGGTTGATGTGGGTTTCAGAACAAGAAATTGCCAGGAGAGGAGGAATGTCACAGAAAACGTGACTGATTTCATTAGATCCACAAAAAGACAGGCTGAACGTGGCCACTGTGTGGATAACAGCATGCAGAATTCCACCAGCACAGGAGGCGATGATGAGTGACACATAGACTCTAGGAGACATGCTCACTGCATACATGAGTGGGCTGTGGATGGCCACATAGCGGTCGTAGGCCATTGCTGCTAAGAGAAAGCATTCTGTTGTTCCAAATGTAACAGCAAAGAACNAGACATGCTCACTGCATACATGAGTGGGCTGTGGATGGCCACATAGCGGTCGTAGGCCATTGCTGCTAAGAGAAAGCATTCTGTTGTTCCAAATGTAACAGCAAAGAACGTCTGTGCTGCACAGCCAATGAATGAAATGTCTTTCTTCTCTGACATCAAGTCAACTACCATTTGTGGAGTTATAACAGAGGAGTAGCAGGCATCTACTGAGGACAACACACTCAGAAAATAGTACATGGGGTTGTGTAGGCGGGAATCTCCAATGACAAGGGCAATCAGTCCTAAATTTCCCATGAGTGTGAAGAGGTAAATTGCTAGAAAGAGGAAGAAGCAAAGGATCTCTAGGTCAGCATTGTCTGTGAAGCCCTTCAGTATAAATTCAGTGACTTCTGTGATGTTCTTCATGTTGAAATCTCATAAAAAGAATTGAAAGAAATCAGCAAATCTTAATTCATATCACTGTATAGAGTCTAGAGCAGTTTTGTTCTAAGCAAAGTGAGCTTTACATGTGCATTTATGCAGAAACACCTTCAGACTGAAAGATGCATGGGAATATACACATAGGCACACATACCATGTTAATTTAAGAACTACAGAAGAGGAAAAGAACATGGTGGTGATTTAAATTTCAATATACTAAAATTGCAGAATGACATGGAGGGTGTGCAGTGTAGATGGAGTTTCTCTCCTGCCTGGTCCCGCAGCCATTCAGTCACAACAAGACACATTGAGATTTATATTACTTATGAACTGGTTGGCCTAGTAGGCCAGGGTTATTATTGACTAGCTCTTACAACTTAAATTAACCCATATTTCTTATCTATGTTTACCCATGTTGCTTGGTATTTTTTCTCAGTGGCGTATTCTCATCTTACTTTCTCTACATCTGGCTACTGAGAACAGATGGAGCCTTTCCTGTTCTCAGAATTCTCCTAGTCTAGTTACCCTGCCTACTGAACAATCAGCTTTTACTAATCCAATACAAGTAACAAATCTTTATAGGCTGCAAGAACATTTCCCACAGCAGTGCATATTTATCCAGTGTCTTACTTTTAATTTTATTTATCTTTAAACATATAATTTTCTCATATATTAAATCCAGACCTCAGTTTCCCCTCTCTCCACTCCTCCTAGTCCCTCCCCCATCTCGATTCAGCATCAGATCCACTCCTCCTCTGATTCCCTCAAGAAAAAGCAGGCCTCCTACGATATCAACTGATGATGGCATAAAAAGTTACAATGAGACTAGGCACAAACACTCATATCAAGACTGGAAGAAGAAACCCAGTAGGAGACACCTCCATTCACAGTCATATGCAGACGTCCTATCTCACCCAAATAGGCTGCCTGTTTTACTATGTTCTAACTTACGGTTTTGCTTTTTTAAATTTGCTATTTTGATATTATAATTATGTCATTTTCTGTCCCCCTTTCTTCTCAGCTGTGCAATGTACCTGTATCTTCCTCCTGTATCTTCATTTAAACTCATGGTCTTTTTAATTTTAATTGTACCTCTCTCTATGAATACATATATACGGACTCTGAATATACACAATCTGTGTAATATATGCACACTACACATATGATTATAATACATTTCACATAATATATATGTTTATATAATATAGATATAATACTTCTTAAACCATATGTCAACTACATAACCTACAGCTTATTCTATTAGTAGTTTTATCTTAAACTGTAATAAAAGAAAAATTGCTGTAGGTACAAAATCACCTATGATATACATCCTTTTGAGTTGTTATATGTGAGGGGTATATTGTACTAGAATCAAATTTCTATATCAGAAATTTTACAGAATAATTTGCTAAATTTGGTATAAAAGTGGTCAATCAGTATTAAATTCATTAATAATATGGTAGAATGCATCAAAAGCAAATCTTTAAAAACACAAATTATAGAATACATTGATATATATGTATATATAATGGTTATCCAATGTATTATCCATGTATTATATTCCATAAAATATTTTTGAACATTTTTTAATTGTTATCAAATTATATATAAGAATTATGGTTTTTGCACAGGTAGAGGTAAAATTCCATCTCACTTTATATCACAGTATGGCCTTGATTTAAAGCAATTGCCCTACTTCAGATTTCCAATAGCTTTAGTTACTTCTATGGGTACCCTGTCTACTCCTGTCTACTCCTCCATATTCTTTTAAGAATATGAAGATGATTAATACTCTTTCAAAAATCATATACTTGCTTATTTTTGTAGTAAATAAGAAATTAGAACTTCATTTCTCATGAGTTAGTCTTTTGTCCTAGATGCACAATGAAAAGATACCAGTTTGCAGAAGATAGAACTAAAACACATTTCAACTTAATAGCCAAACTAATTAAGAGTCTTTATATTAGTTTGCTGAACAGTATATGTCCATCTCCTAAATTTATGTAAATGTAATTTGTACATATTTTTACACAATACCGAAATTTATATTTCCAAAGCACTCTTGAAAAAGGGCAAGAATTACAATTTGACTTCAATGAACAGCTGCTGGAAAACCAAGCTTCTGTGCACATCTCATGACTAAGTTTGATATTTGTCATTGCCAGAACCATGACTCACTATAGAGTCTTCATCACCATGCATGTGCTCTCACGTTTGTGATGAAAACATTACCTTCTGTCATGCTGCCTCATTGTAAAACTCCATTCCCAACCCCGCAAAATTTTAGTAAAACCTATGTGCTTGAGTATTTTCAAATAACTAAACCTGGACATCCTAAATTATAAAAAGTAATTCATTCAGTTGTTTACTGGATTGCAAAAGAAGATGCAATTTTTTAAATTTCATTGTTTTTTTAATCATATGAAATGAAGAGTTTCAATATTAAAACATCAGTATTTTATATTGTCTATTAAGAGATTAATGATTCTTTTTTCTTTAGTGTAACTTATGTATCAAGATACTGGTAGTGAAAACTCTAAGTCAGTTTAATTTCAGTATTTTCTCATTATTCTCATTGGTCCAGAAAGCTTGATTTTAATTCATAGGCAGACCAATTAGGAAATTATTCTCAAGAGAACATGAAATGAGTACAAGCTTCAGTTATCCAATGTTTGATTTTTTCATAGTGAAATCACTTATTGCAGAATGACATAGTTATCTTTGAAATGTTAGGTTCTAGACTCAATAATTCCTCAAGTAGAATGAAATTTCTTCTTACCCAAAGAACAGCAAATGAAGGTTTGAGTTTGCTGTGGATATTGACAAGTTAAACAGTTTTTATGTGCTTACTTATTTGTGATGAAGCCCTGAGGAGACAGCCCTGGGAGAATAAGCTGCAAATGTGTCCTGGTTGAAAATAGCAAGTTAATGAACTAAATTCAATTAAAAATAATGATCAAATAATAAAACCTTCTTTAATAATCATATATCTGCTGACATTTTCTTTTCTTTCCTCAAAGTGTAATTTGTATTGTACAAGTTAGGAGACTGTATTCTGATATTTTAATACATGCACATCATGTACTTTGATCATTTTCACCTCTAATATCTCCATGGTTTTCACATTGCCTGTGAATCATATTCCCCTTCTCACATATTCTTATCTCCATTGTCCTATCCTATTACTTTTATCCTTGTTATTAATATGCATTTTTGCAAAGTAATTGAACTTTATGTCAATTTAGCTAAACAACAGAATTATTCACAATACCCATAGGCCTATGATTTTCTTGGGCATGGGATTTGAGCCAGTTTATGGTATCAGGCATTGACTTACTTCCTGCGCAATGTGCCTCAAATCCAATCAGAAAGTACTGTGCTACCTCCATATCAGTGCTATCATTATATATTACAAGTAGTCACATATTTCCTGGCATGCTGTTCTCATAGATCATAGGATACATGATTTGAAGTACTTTCTCAAAGGCAATCTGCATACAACACAATGGCACTTTAAAAGCTGGACATCATGGAGGAAACTGCCAATGCTTTAGGTTTATTTATACAATCAAGGTGTGTGATGACTTCAACAATAGAATCTAGTTGTACTGGGCAGCATGCAGGAATGGCAACAGTCTGTATTGCTTTGTGGTCCTGTGCAGTCTTCAATAATTCACAAATAGATATGGCACACCTGGGGCTGGGTTTTTAACATCCCATTGCTTCTAGGATTTTTAATTCATTGTCTCAGCTTGTGTTTACTATTGCTGTGAAGAGACATCATGACCATGGCAACTTTTACAAAAGAAGCATTTATGTGCTTGCTGGCTTACAGTTCAAAGGTTCATTTGATCATGGAAGGGAGTAAGGTGGCATGGAGGCAGAGGTGGTCCTGAAACTCAGACTACTACTCTTTGCAGATAACAAAAAATCAACTAAAACATTGGGCATTATCATCAGCATTTGAATCCTCAAATCCTGCCACCACAGTGATATCCTTCCTCCAAAAAGACCATACTGCCTTACCCACTCCAGCAAAGCCAAACTACCTAATTGAGATTTGGGGGTTATGGAATTATGGGGTCAATTACATTCAAACTGGCACATTATACACCTTGGAGCTCATAAACTTGTAACAATACCATAATGCAAGGCACATTTTTTTCAAACTTCAAAATTCCCCATAGTCTATCACAATCTCAAAAATGATTCAAAGTTGGAAGTCCAAATCTTTTCTGAGACTCATGAAAGTTTCTTAGCTGTAATCACCTGTAAGAATCAAAGCAAAAAAGCAGATCACACACTTACAATAAATAAAGGCACAGGGGATACATAACCATTCCAAAATTCAGGAAAGGGAACCAAGCAAGGATATGTAGAACAAAAAGGACGGGGAAACAGCTGGACAAACTTCAAACTCTGCATTTTCATGCCTGATAACAAATGCTCTCCACATCTCCAATTCCATTCACCTGTGCAAACTGCAACACAGCTCTTTCTCTTTGCCTGGTTCCACTCCTTGTTAGCAGCTCTCCTTGGCAGGTATTCTGTGACTCTGGCATCTCTAAATCTTCATTATCCACAACATTCCAAATGTTCAATGTTGGGGATCCACTCATGATCTTCTGGAATCATCCAGATGGTTTGAGTCACTTCTATAGCTCTGTCCTCTGAAGTACACACAGCTCATTTGGGTAACTGCTAGTATGACTCAGCTACTATTGCTGTTTTGGTGGTCATCTTATGGTACTGGCTTGTCCAAAACAATGGCATCTTCTGTTGCAACTTGTCTTCACTTTCTCCAACAGCCTCTCATCAGGCTCTCTTCATGGTACTAAGCTTCAGTTTCTTTGCATGAGCCCATCAGATCTAGGATTTGCGCTGCCACTACGACCACACCTTCACCAATGGAATGTCGTAGCCTCTCGCTGTTCCAAGCCTCAGCTGCTCTCGGTTGAAGGTTTGCATGCTTGTTCCTGCTGTCTGTTGTACCATTGCCAGGGGGAGGGGCAGTGGGTGAGAAGACACAGAGGCCATGGTATAGACTATGGGAGATTCCAATACAGAAGCTCTTTGTTGTAAACAAGTTAGGTTGTTAGGGAAATTGAGACCGGAATGTTTCATGTTGATCCTGTTGAAACTGACAGTCACAACTGGGATGTTGTGACTGGCTAGGAGCATGCATCATTAGTTACCGTGCTTTGGGTCTACTGACAGGTTATCTTGACCAATTTCGCATACTCCTTGTGAGTTTGCAATGTCTTCTTTATGCTTGCACTATTGTCCTGCCTCACACCGTGACCCCTTCATGCCTTCAAAACCAATGCTACCTGGGTGACTCATGCCTATTAGTCCGGCTGCCAGCATGAGGTACAGCCTTGGCCGCCTCTGGAACACAACTACTCTGTATTCTCAGGAAATAATTCCTAGATGATTTCACCTTTGTGATGCTAGTCTCTTCTCAATAATTAGTAATTTCTTATCTCCATCTGACCACCATCAAATATCCCACCAAAGCAAAATTTTGCTTTAATAGTTCTGGTGTCTTGTTAATCACAGCTGATTCTTTGGACCCAGATGACCAGAAACAAGGGATCACAACTCCTTTCTTTTATCCTTAATGCTAAAGCCAGAACCAGATGGCCAATGCTGCCAAGTTCTGCTGCTTGCTGGGACTGGAACATGGTTGTCCTGTTTAATTGAATTGTTGGACTCAAAGTCCAAACATCAGGGAGGAGTTGCTCCTGACACCACTCACACAACCACAATTGATGCAAAAGCAAGAGGATTTTTATTTTGTCATGACAGGGCCCTTCAGGTTCAGGATATGAAGGACATCCGATAGCTATTGTAGCCCATCTTTTAAAGGAAAAAGCCACCACAAAAATAAGGGGGGAACCTGAGGGTTGTTTTCCAACTAATTGGATTGGCTTATTTAAAGGGTTGCTAGCAGCGATTGGTCTGTATCAAGGCAGGAGAATAGCTGGGTGATGTAAGGGGAAGCATCTGTGGGCCATCCTGACCTTGTTCCAGTGACTGAATCAATACATCAGGAAGTGAGTCAACATCTGTGTGCTGTCTTCGCCTCAATTCCCAAAATGGAATTATGTTTGAAGATTATTTACAAGGACACAGGAGGATGAGCAGTCCAGCATGTGTGTGTGGGGGGACTGTCCCATTTCCAAATGCTAAGAGGCTTCAAAAAATGTTTTTAGAGCTGAGAGACCTCAGATGCATTTAGAGTTTTTCAGAATCTTCACCAAATTTCTGTCTTTCACAGCCTAAACTTGGTTGTCCTGGAACATAATCTGTAGACCTGGCTAGGTTTGAGCTCATAGAGATGGGACTGGTTCTGCCTGCCTCTCCCTCTGGAGTGCTAATTTTTTTTTTACTGTTCTCTATACATTTATTCTTTTTTTTTTTTTAATTTCCACCTCTCCTTCTCCCACAACCATCTGTAATGATGTCTGGTGCCCTCTTCTGGCCTGCAGGCATACCTGGCAGACAGAATATTGTATACATAATGAATGGCTAAATAAATAAATAAATATTTTTAAAAAGGGCTGGAGAGATGGCTAGAGGTTAAGAGCACTGGAGTTCTAAGACTAAAGGCACATACCATCATTGCCTGAGGACACTATTGCCTTTATTCCACTTTTTAATCCTGTCATCTCTTTGAAAGAGGGTTTAGCTCCATTCTACTTTCTGGTTCCCTTTCTCTCCTCACATACTTTTTCTTGGTCATTTTGCTTCTTTCTCTATGAATCTTCATTAGAGTCACCACTAATATCCACAGAACAGAGTCTAACATAAACTGCTTTGAAATTTATTCTGTCAATATAATTAATCCAAAACTATTCACTTTAGCATCAGGCAGACTCTTCAGTCAAGGGCAAAAGGCAGCCATTTCCTTCACTAAAATGTCACAAAAGCAATTTCAAGGCATCATACTAAAATTCTTCCCTGAAACTTCCAAAAAAAAAGAAAAAAACTTCCAGAATTTTAAATCATTTAGAGCACCATTATCTTCCATGCTTCTACTAGAATGTCCCTTTAGGAAATGCTTAAACATTTCACTGCTTTCAAAACCAAAAATAGTATAGTCCATATTACTCCAAACAAAAGCACTGTCAGTCTTATCACAGCAATATCCCAATCCCTAGTACTGGTTTCTTTCTAAACTAGGTTTTCATTGCTATGAGGAAACACCATGACCATGGCATCTCTTATACAGAAAACATTTATTTGAGTGGGTTTGCTTACAGTATTAGAGGTTTAGTTCATTATAATTATGATGGGAGCATGGTGATATGAATGCAGATGTGGTGTTTGAGCTGAGACCCGTATACTTTGTAAACATCAGGATGTCAAATGACAGACTGGGTGACGTATTGAGTATAGGAAACCTCTAAGGCTGTCCTCACAGTGACACACTTTCCAACAAGGCCATATCTCCTAATGGTAGCACTCCCTATGAGATTATCAGATTATTGAATTTTGAGATTCAATTACATTTAAAGTACTATAGCCATGTAGAATATTTATTTTTAATATGAATTTATATTTTACTTTAGTGATCAGTAAGCAGATTTCCAAATGCCTTTTAAATATTTTGCTTTATGATAACTTTCTGTACTTTTTAGTTTTTATTGTCAACTTCAAAGACCTAGAGTTTCCTCAGAAAAAGAAATACCAATGAGGAATAATCTAGACCAGGTTTTCTGTGAACACATGTATGGAAGATTATATTGATTTTAAACTGAGCCAGCTTACTATGGGTAGCATTATTCCATAGGCAGGAAGCCCTGAACTGTTTAAAAAAGTAGAAAGGATATATGGTAGATTATATTTAGGTTTTAAAGAATTCTCCATACCTATTTTCAGGATAGAGGAGGAGACCTGGTTAGTCTTCCTCATCAACTTAGTCTATGAAACCCATTATGGATAAGTTCAACAGAACCACCATATGTGGGCTGCCCATGAGAGATTCAGCATTGCCAGGGCATAAATTTCATTTCATTCATTTTCCTTTCCAGGATGGCTGGGTATTGACACAAGTTTCTGTCCCGCCCGGTCCCACAGCTGTTCATTTCAAAAGAAACATACAGACACCAACATTAATTATAAACCGATTGACCTATTAACTCAGGTTTCTTATTAACGCTTACATCTTAAGTTAGCCCGTAATTCTTGTCTGTAACTTTTTATCAGTGAGGCATTCTCATCTTGTTTCCTCTGCATCTGGATAACAGCTACAGACTGAGCCTTTCCTTGTCCCAGAATTCTCCTGTTCTCATTGCCCCACCTATATTTGGTGCCTGGCTACTGGTCAATCACTGTTTTATTAAAACAATACAACTGACAAGCCTTTACAGGGTGCAAGGCCATTGTCCCACAGCAGCTGGGGCAATTTGCAATTCTTCCAACAGAGTGATAATATGAGTAAGGGTCATTATCATAATGGTGATCCCTGCAGAACCAATGACCTGAGCTAGTGAGAGCTCACTGACTCTGGACTGATAGCAGAGGAACCTGCATAGGAACAAACTGGGGTCTCTGAATGTGGGTAACAGTTGTGTGGCTTGGGCAGTCTGTGGAGCCACTGGCAGTGGGACCAGTACTTGATCTGGTGTTTTAGAGCCCCTTCTTTTTGGAGGGATACCTTGCCCAGCCTAACTATGAGGGGAGGGCCTTGATCCTTCCTCAAAGTGATGTGTCAGACTTTGTTGATTTCCTCTGGGAAAGTTTACCTTTTCTCTGAGGTGTGGATGGGTAG
>LOEQ01003828.1:59729-83004 GCA_001685075.1 Bramus lutescens
ATGGAGATAGGTTTGTAAAATGAGAAAAGATTGTGTTAAAAAATAAATTTAATGATAAAAAATGTGATACTGACCTAAACCAAGAATTCTCAGTGGAACAATATGATATGGCCAAAAACATTTAAGGAATTGCTCAACATACTTAGTCATCAGGAAAATATAAATCAAATTCACTCTGCTATACCATTTTACACCAGTCAGAATGGCTAAGATCAAAAACACTAATGACAGCTTCTGTAGGAGAGGATGTGAAGTAAGGGGAACATTACTTCCCTGCTGGTGGGAATGCAAAGTTCTACAACTGATGAGCCCTATTTCTACCTTGTCTGAGGTCAGAGAGTTTGAAGTTGCTCAAAATTGTTGACAACAACCAGGGATACACATCCAGATCCAGGATTTAGTCACTTGGTTCTTTTGACATTAAGATGGCTCATATAGGTAGATGTACTCCATAATGACACACATGGTCAGGTTCTGCAAGCATACTTTAAGCATACTTTTTTTTTGCAAGCATACTTCTGCTCCTGCTTTTGAAATAGAAGGTTTGACCTTGAGGGTGGCTGCATTTGGTCTAGGGTGAGTTCACTGCCTAAACAACAGAATGTTAATGACTTGATATCTCAAAGTATTAAAGCAATTAAGTGTTTGAGTTGTTCTTTGTATCACATAAAAGAAGTCTTTTATTGCCTCTTCCCCCTTCTGTACTGAGGTATAAAGGTATATAGAATATTAAATGCAGGGATTTTCAGTATTTACTGGAACTCCTTCCTAATACTATTCTATGTTTCTGTTTTATTATTGTTACTCATGTATTTGTATTATTTACTAACTTTTCTGATCCCCGTGCCTCTACCATGATAAATGGTGTTTTTGTTGAAGCTGGTTTGACATACAGTCACTTTGTAAATGAGTGTGATTGTTTCTAAGAAAAGTTGAAATAAATCTACCATGAGACCCTGTAATACTGATCTTGGGCATATACGTAAAAGATGTTCAAACATACTACAAGATACTTACTCAACTATGGTCACAGCAGCATTATTCATAATAGCCAGAACCTGTAAACAACCTAGATACCCCTCAACAGAAGAATGGATAAAAAACATGGTACATTTACAAAAGTAGTATTTCTCAGCAGTATAAATCAATAACATCATGAAATTTGCAGGCAAATGAATGAAACTAGAAAAAAATAATCTTGAGTGAGGTAACTCAGAACCAGAAAGGCAAACACAGTATAGACTCACTCATATGTTGATATTAAATGTAAAACAAAGACAGCCAGGCTACATTCCACAACCCCAGAGAAGCTGAGTAACAAGAAGGACTCTAAGAAGCAAACATGGATTGTCCTGGAAAGAAGAAATAGATGAGAAATCCTGGGGAGATGGGGGTGGGTTACTAGAAGGGAGGAAATGGAAACATGAAGGATCCAAATGGGCGAGTTGTAGGAGGAATGGAGAGGAAGAATGAAACAGATATCTAGATGCAGGGGGATTGTGGGTTTAGGGAGAAACCTGGTGCCAGAGAATTTCCCAGGAATCCATAAAAATGATCCCAGCTAAGACTGTTAGCAATAGTGGAGAGGGTACTTGAGCTGAACTTCTGTAATCATAATGGTGACCCCTAATTGTCATAATAGAACCTTCAACTAGTAACTGATGGAAGGAAATGCAGAGATCCACAGTTGAAGAGAAGAAGGAGGGATTTTATGAGCCAGGGTATCAAGATAAAGATGTGGAAAACCCACAGAGACTCCACACCTGAGCTTCTGAGAACTCATGGACTTTGGATAAAAAGCTGGGGAGCCTTTATGGGACTGTGCTAGGCCTTCTACACGTGGGTGACAGTTGTATAGCTTGGTCTGCTTGTCAGGCCCCTAACAGTGTGACCAGGATCTGTCCCTGGCACATGAGCTAGCTATTGGAACCCATTCTTTAGTGTGGGATGCCTGGGTCAGCCATGATGCAGAAAGGAGGAACTTGGTCCTACCTCAACTTGATATGCCAGAATTTTTTTTGACCTTCTGTGGGAGGCCTTTCCCTTGCTAAGGAGTGGATGTGGGGTGAGTAGAAGGTAAGTGGGAGCAGGGAATTGGAGGACTAGATGTAAAATAAACTGTGGTTAGTATGTACATAAATAAAAAATTAAGAAAAGAAATTTACCCTGCTCATTCACAGAGCTTCTGAATAAACTAGTTATATTTAAAAAAAACGAAGTGTGGGATACATCAGCAATAGGATCCTTATTTATTTGTGGTAGGCATCTAAGAGTCAATATTGTTATAAGATTCCCTGAAACCTCCATGACTAATACTTTATGCGGTCATAAAAAGAAGCATGAAATTGTATGGGGAAGGAGATGTGGGTGTAGGTGATGGCATGAACACAGGAAGGAAAGCTAAAACTAATGGTCATTTGAGGGGCTAAATGGAAATCAAACACTATAAAAGCTTCCTAAAATATACAATATATTAAAGAAATCTGAATGTAGTTGCCAAATAACAGGTAGACACAGCCCCAGTTAAAATCTCTCTCCATTGCTGGGCAGTCGTAGTGCATATCTATAATTCCAACACACAGGAGGCAGAGGCAGGTAAGTCTCCATGAATTTGAGGCTAGCCTGATCTATAGAATCAGTTCTGTGACAGAGTGGTGACAGATTGAACTGTGAAAGAAAGACACACTTTCTACGTGGGAACACTGTCACTTGGTCTCGTGTCCTAACTAGATGAAAAGGTGTACCAGAAAAAAAATGAATACCAATATTCTTTCCTGATTTCTAATGCTATGAGAAAAGACAGAAGGAGGAATAAATAACTCTAAGAAACCTTGAAAAAACATAGGGAAATATTATTTTATATTCATGCAATCATACATAAATATATATGTGGGTACACATGTATATGTATGTGAATATCTAATGATGAATTACACTCTTATGGTAATACCATTTTCAGCAAAACCATGACTAACAAAATCTTCAGTGCCAAATATAGAAACCTTCAAGTTATTGAACTGAGAAAACTTAGAGATGAACAAAGCAATATAGGATATTGCTCTTGCATTGGTTTCCTCCCAGAACTTGAAGTGAAACCCCTATTGCTGAAAAAACTACACATACTAACATGGGTATTGGAGGAACTAAGCTATCACTGAACTGGAGGCCTCCTCAGTGAGGACAGACGCTCCCAAAATCTGAAGGGCTACACAAACTGCCAAGGGATAAAAATATAAGCAATCCTCATTAATAGTAAAATCTGTGAATCACAAAAGAGAACAGCATAGAAGTATAACCCACTGGTGTAATAGCAGTACGTATATTTTGGGGGCAACTAATTCCTGTATGCATAGGTGCACTTAAGGCGCCATCAGTGGGAGGAATTCATGTTTAATACAGTAAACTCTGTTAACTACCCATGACTGGTGAAGTCATTGGGATTAGAGGAAAACCTATTCCTGCTACTTTTCTAAAGTGGCACGATTTCTAACTGCCTTTAAATACTTATCCTTATACGTGCAGATACGTGTGGCTCTTACTCCTCATCAAAGAAGCTTCTATTAGCATCAGCTGGAAAGCGGTATAGAAATCCACAACTGGCCAAACTACCGATAGCAACTGAATGTGGGGTGCCCCCCACAATAGGTACATCTGCAATATAATCAGTGTATTGAAAACTGAGAGACCATTGCAGAAGAGAAGGCAGAAAGAGTGTAGGAGTCAGAAGACAGAGAAGGTGCACCCATGAACTCACGACAATTTGGTAGCACTAATGAGACCTGCATGTTGGCAGCACTATTTGACATGCCAACCTATGTGGAAGAAATCCTGCAGGACACCAGTCTAAACACATGCACACATGAGCAACAGTAAAAGTCAGCACGTTGTATTTATATATTTATTTAAATATATGAAAAGTAATAATTAGAGGTCAAGAATATGATTTCCCCTTATTGTGATGAATGAGAAGGAAATTTCAATACTAAATCAAGCATAAGTTCCATTTTAAAATGGAACTTCCTATATTATTAGTCACAAATATTTCTGGAAGTTAAACTGAAAAAATTTCTGGAGAATGGGAACTCCCCTTTCCCATACTTTTTCATAAAATTTAGGAGCCTAACTGCCTTAATCTCATTTTAGGGAGGTGAGAGGAGAATTACTTTCTAAATAAATTTCTGCTTTATGGTCTTATTGAAAAGATATTTCATTGGTCTTAATGACTGTTTAAATGAGAAACAATTAGTTTCATCACCCTTTAGTGATGAAATGAAGTTAAGATCACAAAATATGTTTCAAAAAATATTCTCATAATCCTTAAATTATCTACATTTTCATGCAAGATTTATTTGTTTGTGAATCACTACTGTATGAATTATTAAAAATTTTGATTCAAATTCTTCCTTCACTGGATGACAAAAATCTGATTTTAACTTTAAAAGCATGTTATTGGCAAATGTGAACAAACATATAATGAAGTATAGACTATGTATTTTAAGAAGTGGTGTGTTTTGAGATTTACAGAGTGACCATCCATTAGAGAAAACAGTTATTAAAAAGGTAAATGCACGTACAGCCAAAACTATAAAGATATGAAATAGCATTTATAAATGCTACATGATATGTTATCTCTCTAGTATACCTATTGTTCCTCAGAGAAACACAGTATCCAACATTGGTTTCTACTTTTATGGTATTGAGACTTAAACCTGTTTTGTGCTGTTTAACCATTATTAACTATTATGCCATAAACACCTCTTCTCAAGTAAGACAAAAATCTTTGCATGAATATTTAGTGCAGTATTTATGGCACATAAAAATTTTAATTTTAGCCAACAGTGTCAATATTTAATTATAGAATGACCTTTGTTTGCCTCCTGTACCTTCTTTTAAGTGGTTCACATTTGTCCCAGATATGTAGAATTAACAATGTAAAAAACCCCTAAGAAAAGATATTGACAATATTTCTCCAAGTCCTGTGTAGGGCAGATTTTACATCCTTATTCCTCAATGTGTAGATCAAGGGATTCAACATTGGGATGACCAGGGTGTAAAAGACTGACGACATCTTATCAGTGTTGGTGGAATGGCTGGACTGGGGCTGCACATACATAAATATCAAAGTCCCATAGAAGACCGTGACCACTGCTAGGTGGGACCCACATGTCGAGAAAGCCTTCCGCCTGCCCTCTGCCGAGTTCATCCTGAGAAGTGCTGCGAGGATGAGCATGTAGGACAATAGGACACCAAGGAGAGAGACGATTAAATCAAAAGCTGCAAAGATCATAACAATAAATGCTGTCTCCTCTGCATTTGAACAGAGGAGAGACAGCAAGGGGATGCAGTCACAGTAGAAATGGTGAATGACATTGTAGCCACAGAAGGATGAAGTGAAAATCCTAACGGTGATGAGAAGAGACAAGAATGAGCAATAAAGATATGGCGTTGCCACAAGAACCCAACACACCCTCCGTGACATGATGACAGCATAAAACAGAGGCTTACAGATGGCCACGTAGCGGTCATAGGACATTGCTGAGAGAATGAATAGCTCACTACCAATGAATACAAGAAAAAAAGCTAGCTGCGTGGCACAAAGTGTAAATGAAATTGTGTTTTGATCTATAACAAAATTTTCCAACATTTTGGGTCCCACAGCAGTAGAATATCCAAGATCTGTAACAGCCAGGTGTCTTAGAAAGAAGTACATAGGTGTTTGGAGGTGATAGTCCACTGTGGTGAGAATAATGATTCCCAAATTTCCTATCATTGTGGTCAGGTATATGACAAGGAACAGCCCAAATAATGGGGCCTGCAACTCAGAGCTGTCAGTGATGCCCGTTAAGATGAATTCAGTCAGTACTGTGATATTGTGTTCCTTCATTCTCCTGTATCAAAAAACATACTTGATAAAGACATCATCATAATTAATAGCATAAAATAATTGACATGCAAAGCATTCGTTATGTAATACTATTGAAATATGGCACATCAATACTTCCATATATATGGTGTGCGGGCATGTTTGAAAATAAACATTTTACAATTTTGTTAAGAAGACTTCCACAACTACAGACTCATGAACGAAAGACTGACTCAACAGATAATAGTATTATATTTATATTGATATTTATATGATACACTGGGAAGAAGGCTTCCACTGATATATAATTCCTAAATGGTATATAAGACGGTGAATATCATATTGTACCCAAGAAAAAGTCCATCTAAATTATCAATAATGATGTGTTTGAAAAACTGAGATAGTACATAGTACAAATATACAGGATATGATAGCTAGATTGGAAAAATAGTAAAATAGACACAAAAGCATGGAAAAATGTTTACATATTATAATGTAAATTAAAGCTACCTAAAAGAATAACTGAAAATTTTAACAATGTATACAAAGTTTAGGGGTCATGCCAACATGAAAGTGGGAAAATATTGCAGTTTACTATATCTACATAAAAATTACAGGCAATTAGTTACTGTGTGGCAGGTGAATTCCTTCATTGTTTGTCCAAACTAATGTTGTTTTCTATGAAATAATGCACACACACACATGCACACATACACACACAACATCAGAAAAAATTCCCTGGTTTTATTTATGTATTTGGATGTATGTGTGTGTGTGTGTGTGTGTGTGTGTGTTTGTGACTGTGTAACTATAATTGTAACAGAAAATGAAGTTATCAATTTAAGAGTAAGGGATTATGGAAAGTGTTAAAGGAAGAAGCCATGGAAGGGGCTAGAAAAAGAAAAGTGGGAAAACATTATTATATTTTGATTAGAAATATAAAAAATAAATGTTTTATTTGATTAGTAAATTGTTATTTCAGAGTTCACATTTTCTAGCTGTTGCAGTCATATGAATGCAATTGTTAAATGATATTAATAACTCATTTGACATTGAGGTATATTAAACATTTACATGAAGTAGAATTGCTATTGAGTAATTTGTAAAGTTCATAGTATTCCATAAATTAAAATGTTGTTATTATTAGAGAAGAGATAGAGGAATATCAAGCAGTTGAGAGAGACAAAACACGGTAACATGGAGTTGAGCATGATCAGAATTTATCATATGTGCATTTAAAACGTCACCATCAGACTCAGCTTTCCTACAATTAATACATAGTAATAATTTTTAGATATCTAACGTCAAGGGAGATGTGTGTGTTGCAATCTCAGAACACTTGGAAACTGGGAGAGTAAAAATAAGGTGGTAAAGGTCATCCTGCCTCCATAGTAAATTGAGGCAAGGCTGGGCTATAAGAAAAATGTTAGATAAAAATGTTACATTAACAAAGAAATTAGTAATTCTATATAATCCTTACAAAAACAGCTAGTCATCCCAAAAGTGTTGCTAAAATTGACAGATACTACAGTGATTTTTTAAAATTTCGTTTGACACAGAATATTGTTTTTATGTGAAAAAATAATTCAGTTATATATCATAGCTATAATCTAGATAAACTGTTTATTCAGAGTTTACTTAGGGCATGTAATTTATTTTAAAACTATAATCTTATATGAAAGAAATCATTCTGTGTTGCTGGGAAGGAAAAAGTATCACAAAATTACTAATTTTTAACGATGACATTATTATGTATGTATTTCTATTTTGAAATGGTAACAGCAATTTAATTGAAAGAAGTTCTGTGTGTGTGTGTGTGCATTTGTGTGTGTGCATTTGTGTGTGTGTATGTGTGCATGAATGTGTTGTTTATCAGGATTTTAAAGGTGAGTGAGCAGAGAGAGAGCAGGTCATTAGTGTTGGCTATCAGGATGAATTCAGTCATCACCATGTTAGCAGGAGTTATATTCACATGAATTATCTGAAACATTTTTCATGTCCAATTACAGTTTTATGTTCATTGAAATATGCATACTTGTGTGCAGCAAAGCTTATGAATTTTTTCATGCCAAATACTAGAGATGTAATTCAAACAAAGGCCACTGGTTTTGGTATTACATAATTACGGCTAATAAAATTCTCTCTTATTTAAAGGATGGTATTCTAAAAAGACAAAATATTGACATTTAGCAATTGATCTTGTAATTCTACATTGCATTATTATTGATATAAAACATAATGTTTAATGTGTTTATATATTGAGATATTTGTCATATATTCATATAATATATATTATATAATATGTTTAATCTGATCATATATGTATATATTAAATGTGACATATGCCACACAGTCATATTAATATAACATGTATATATAAATGTTTAAGTGAGATCTTTGAATCCTCAATGCAATATAACATGAGAATTTATATACATGTTTATATCACATTAAAGTATACATAAGCTGTGCTTTAAAAAATATGAATACAGCTAATAATACAAAAGTTACTAAGTACATCATGATGTTCAGAAAGTGAATCAAAGTTATTATTTATTCAAAGTTGATAAATAGCCATTATTTCATGTAAAAAATCATAGCCATTAATAACTTTTATTTTTTTTACTTACATACTTCACAGCAGAAATTAGAAAGACAGCCATCCTTGTAAACACAACCACACAATTTTTCACAATTATATAGGGAGCTCCTTGTATATAAATTTGCATTTCTTAGAATACTATCTGCATGAATGTTACTATCTCCTCTCCATCTATGCATCTTCCTTATATATGAAAGCAAATCAGAGCATAACACTGGAAAATACCTTAAATGATTTGCAGAATTCTATATAGTTTAAGTACTGCTTTCGGATCTTGCTGATTTTTGGTTTATAATCATGAAATATAACACTCTTAGCTGTATCTAAGCATCTACAATCTTCTAAGTAAAAGGATATGCTGGTGTTTTATTTTATCTGTATTGAAGTTTAATGAAAATAAATGTATATCTATTTAAAACTTTGATATTCATATTGAGCTTTTTGGTTTATGTTATAACACCATGATCCAGAAAAATTTAGTCATCTTCTATCATGAAAAAAATGGCATTGTGTCATTACCACAGAAATGGATACTTGAAAATCCTGTGGTACTATCACTGTGTTAGTATTACAAGAAGGTTAGCAATGAGGCTCACACAAATTTTTATTTACAGATTGATTGAAAGACCAAAAATATCTACAGACTTTAAATACCTGTTTGGAAGGAGGTTGCATGCTTTCTTTTCTCAAAAGATCTCTCTCAAAACGTGAACAAAATAAACAAGAAAAACACAACATCCAGAGTATGCTTTTTAATCAATGGTTTCTCTTTCTTATTTCTGCCTTTTATGCATATGAAATTATATGCAGACAGAAATATTTTTCAAACTGAAATAGCAAGTGTCATTTCCCAGACTGTTAACTTACTAGAAGATACAAAAATAAAAGTGAAAAATAAAGCACATGGGTCTGGATCCATATCATGGAAAAGCAAGAATTGCAGCCTGAGTCAGAGATAGGCACTTACATTACACAAGAAGGCCACAGAAGTAATTAGCCATCAACACTGATTCTATCTACACACAGAACCTCAGGAAACTTTGTCTTTGTTACCTGGAATAAGGCTCCTCTCCTAATTCTTTATCTTGTTCCTTAACATGGAAATTTGGGGACAATTTATAATTCAAAAAACTTTAGAGACTCTCCTTAAGGAATTGTTGAACAATTTGTTGATTACCCTAGAGTATTTCATATGGTCCAATAATTAGTAGGGACAATTTTTAACCAATTTATTTCTCTCTTTCCCTTTCTCTAAAAACCTGTTTCTGTGTTTTGTACAAAAATATCAGTCAGTTTCAAGTAGAATATTACTCAGCTTAAAGCAAGATGTCCTGCCACTTGTAATAGCAAAGATAATCTTCTTGGAAGGACTCTGAATAAAATACATCAGTTGTAGGACAAACACTCCTTGCTGCCATCTACTTGAGGAGTCTACAGTAATGTGTCGTGTTAGAATCAAATATTGGGTTCAAAGGAAGGGACGTGTGAGAAATGAGTATTTATTAATACATATACATAGAGTTTCTGCTGTATAAAAAAAGTTTTGCCACAATCTTCTAAGAAGCATTTATCCATAGTAGTCTATTCTGTATTTAAAATACTAAAACTGTCAACCTGATGCTTTGCACAATAAAATGCAAAGGAAAAAGAGGAAGGAAAGCCTATCATGGTAAATATATGAGTATTGTTTCTGTAAAAATGATATCAGTATTCACTGCCATGTATCTGAAATAAAAAAGTAACCTTTTCCATTGTCAAATTTCTTGCAGATATCCTTGTAAGAGGGCCTAGAGTGTAGAGTCCAGACAACATCTGCCTCTTTCAGACACACGAGGAGCAGGGTAAGTGGCCATTATGTGCAGAGGAACCTGTCACTGGAGGGAATGCTGATGACCAAATGGAAGCGGGAATCCCGTAGTGTTCTTAGTACTGCCAATTAAATAATTCAGGAACAAACTCATTATTTTAATAGAATTTTAAAAGAGTTTAGATAAAACTTCAGGGAAGGCAGGTTGCACTCCTTCACACCTGCCAACAGGAGGAAGATGAGGAATAGGAAGAGAGAAACCTGTGCTCGCTCGCTCTCTCTAAGCGAAGATAACTTGAAAGTCAGCCTCGTAGTAGATAAGGAGCGTCATGGAGGAGAGGGGAGCTTTAGAGAATAGTGTAGCAATATCCAATGCACTATTAATACAGAGGAAAGAAAGACTCCCTGCCAAAGCAAAACAAAACAAAATGAAACAAATAAAAACGCCACATGACTTAGGGTCTGGACAGTATTGAAATAAAAGGACAGAAGAGGAAAAAAACAAGAAGAGTTTCAGGGACTTTGCTTAACCTCCTAGTATCTCCTGGATACGCTGCTTGGGAATGGAAATTTGAGAAAGGAAAGTACAGTATCTTATTATTGTTCCATCCATCTACCATAGCTTATGGTGAACTCAGCTTCCTTTGTTTGTTCTCTTATCTAAGTGACCTTCTCAACTATAATGTTAGTTCACTAACAGAGTCACAGATTACATTCTCTGACCTAAAAGGAACAACAGTATTCCATTAAGGGACTTTACATCGCAATGACATTGGCATCCCAAGGCCAAAGATCAATGCATATATACAAGTGTCTGGTTCTGCAGTTACCCCCCAAAACACCTCTCCTGTAGTAGGCAGGTGGGTAACAGTAGGGCATTGTGGAATAGCCAGTCTCCCATTTGTAGCACTGAGACTTGACTCTCTTCTGAGTCTTCTCTGGCTGCAGGTACTAGGATGAACCAGAGCTGCAAAGATACTAGGCAGTACTTGAAGTTTTGTTGCAAAAGGACCATAGAGGACAGGTGTTACTAGGCTACATAACTGCCACCAGAACTTGGAGAACTTTCTGAAATATGCACTTGGTCTCCTGTGCAAAGGCTATTTCCTATGTTGGCCTTCCGTTAGTAAGTTGCCAAAAAAAAAAAAAGCCTGGTATCTCACCCACTGTTTGGGGCTGTTCTCTTTGGTAGGCTCACATGATTATCCCAAGAAAGCTATGTTGTGTGAGTTGCAAGGACCAAAACCCTGAAACACTTAAATACATCCAGGACAGAAAGGCAATCTTTACTGAGAATCATTTACATGGATGGACCTATGTGATAGAAAAGATCATAGGCTAAAATGAAACAGCCAGAGGTGAGGGATGTATGTAATGGTGAAACATGCTTTAACAGGCATTGGTGAGGATGTTTTTGAAACATGCATTTGCATAATGCTAACAATTAAAACATTTGCAAAAATGTATAGTAAAATTGTATATATTTATATTATACATTTTAATTTCTGTACCAAAAATTCTAAAACTACATAACAATGATACAGAAAGTGCCAAAATTAATAAAATACTTTAAAATTCAAATTTCTTGGCCTTTTTCATTTAGTTCCTCATTTTTGAAAAGAACAAAAGTGAAATCAACATTTAATTTAAAGGTTGCATGTTTAAGTATGCATATTAACAATGTATTTTTCAAATAAATGTATTCAGCTTTTCCATAATTATAAAAGTCATTTGCTATAGATGACTTATGGAAATATAACATTTTTAAATGCTATTCATTTAAACATATCCAGGCTGTGTGTAGAGACATTTCATTGACAAAAGCTAGAAGATCACAGATCAAGGTGAGCTTTGACCTTTTTCAAAAAGAAAGACATACAGAAAGAAAAAGAGAAAGAGAAAGAGAAAGAGAAAGAGAAAGAAAGAAAGAAAGAAAGAAAGAAAGAAAGAAAGAAAAGAGAAAGGAAGGGAAAGAGGAATGGAGAGAGGAAGGGAGGAAGGAAGAAAATATATTATATCCATAATGAGTAAAATTTAATGATTCTACATTTTCAAGCCATATTTTATGGGGGTCTGGGAAGATGGTGCAGCTGGTACTCTATGTTCTGCAATCAGGAGGACCTTAGTGCTCATGTCCCAGTGTCCCGGGTACACATAAGAATCCATGTAGGGTAAAGCATATTTATAATCCTTGAATTTCTAAATGGAGGCAAGCAGATCAAGAGAGAACACTGGCTAGTCAGGAAGATGAAGTGAGAAGCTTCCTGTCACTTGAGTGACCCTATCCCAGTGCAATAAGTGTAAATATTGGAGAGGAAGAAAACCAGAGTGCTGTTCTGGTCTTTGCCTAGGTCTGTCTATGTGCATGCACACACACTTGAATACATGCACCAAACATATTTATCACACACACACAAATGCACATCTGAACACATAAACACACCACATATTTTCTATGAAAGTGAAGTATTTCCTTTTGTACATGAAAAAGTGTTATGCATTTCTAAATAAACATAATTGATACTAAATAGAAGGATTGCATGATGATTTAGTAATTCTTATCACAGGGCAATATATTTATTTTACTAATATAATGAACTGTGTGTATTAGCATTTGATTTGCTATTCTGATGATTTTATTGCATGAAGAGAATAACAATCACTATTCACTTTATACTATAAATTAAATAGAAAGAATGTTAAATAATGATGAACTCTGGAAGACAGCACAGAGGTTAGGTGGAACAGCGAACAGAAAATGTCCTGAAGACAGAGAAATTATGGCCATCAGTGCATTTAATACTCCAAGCTCACTAACAGAGAAGCATGGAGCAGCCGAGAGTATTGTCTATATTTTCTCATGTAATGTTAATAAATGATATAATCAGAAAAAGTCCTCTGCATATTGGTATTCAGTGAATACCTGAGGGTAGCAGCCAAAATATGTTCCCACACTACATGGTCAACACAGAGCAGGCATTTTCTTCTACTGAAATTAACAAATAGACCATCACAAAAATGAGGTGCTATTTTCCCTTTGACAGAAAGTTAGTGATTACCCATTACATGAGAATAGGCATTAACTACATGAAAACAAGTCAGTGAGAAAAAAAGGCTAATTCTGTAAGTTTCTATGGCAGAACTCAGATAGTGTATTATAATAAGTTTATTTTCTAATATGCACAAGTACACTGTATTAGAAAAACTTAAAGACTAAATTGAAGCTATATGGTACCAAAATTCAGTTGTGTTATGTTAATAGCATCTCTTGAGCTGTATATGAAAGCAAGTATGCTTCCAAAGCAAAACAAAAACCTTAAGAATTCCAAATAACATAGGGACATTTAATTCTATGTATATACTGTAGTAATTCTAGTTATTGTGTGACCATGAGTCTGCTGACAGAGTATCAGAATCTGATTTTAAAACACTCTACACAGGAACAGAAGAAGTATACACAGAAATATTATGTTGATTGAAAGGGGGAAACATATATAAATAATACACAAAGATGCTAGAAAATCCCTTGCGATAGGAATGTCACAAAGAGCAAACCAAGTCCTCAAATGCATGCACAGTTGTTTTTCACATTCATACAGCATACACACTGTTCTTCATGTTTATTATGTATAAAGCTAAATACAGTCTGTTAGAGTATATAAATTTCTCTATTTTATGTTAGGATTCATCCCTCTTGTTAAGAGAAACCAAGAAGTTCAGCGGGATGAATACCTTGCTGTTGAGTTCTACCCTGAGGGCCCACATTGTAGAAGTGGAGGAATGAATCTTGCGAGTTGTTCTCTGGTCTCCATCCATGCAGAGATATGCACATACATATGTAAATAATTTTAAAAGGCAATTGAATTTCTACTAATGTGTTTATAACATTATATAATACACACTAGTATAAAGGATGATAATTTTTAAATATATTATATGTTCATTTGTGCAGGGTAAACATTTGGACAAAAAGAAGTAGATGTTTGTTGAATTGTGGTTGGGAGAATTCCTCAACCATGTAATAGCTAAGAAAGTATGCTGTATATCTTTCGCAATGTCCTCTGCAGAGCATATTTTACATCTTTGTTCCTCAAACTGTATATCAAGGGATTTAACATGGGGATAATCAGTGTATAAAATATGGAAGCCACTTTATCAGTGTCGAAGGAGTGACTGGACTGGGGCTGCACATACATAAATATCAAAGTCCCGTAGAAGACAGTGACCACTGTCAGGTGAGACCCACAGGTAGAAAAAGCCTTGCGTCTGCCCTCGGCTGAGTTCATCCTGAGAATGGCTATCAGGATGAGCAGGTAGGACACAAGAACAACCAGAAGAGAGGAAATCAAATTAAAAGCTGCCAAGACCAGGATAATCATTTCGATCTCATGAGTGTTTGAGCAGATCAAAGATATCAAGGGGAGACTATCACAATAGAAATGACTGATGATGTTGGGGCCACAGAAAGACAAAGTGAAAATCTTTATGACGACTAGAAGGGAAACAAATGTGCAATAGCAATAAGGGATTGCCACTAGCACATTACACACCCTCTGGGACATGATGACGGTGTAGAGCAGAGGCTTACATATGGCGACATAGCGGTCATAGGACATTGCAGACAGAATAAAGAGTTCACTAATAATAAACACAAGAAAGAAAGCTAGCTGTGTAGCACAAAGATTATAGGAGATTATGTTTAGATCAACAACAAAATTTATCAACATCTTGGGGCCCACCGCTGTAGAATAACCCAGGTCTGTGACAGCCAGGTGTCTGATAAAGAAGTACATGGGAGTTTGCAGTCTGGAGTCCACTGTGGTGAGGATGATCATGCCCAGGTTGCCTACCATGGAGCTCATGTAGATGACCAGGAACAGTCCAAACAATGGTGCCTGTAGTTCAGGGCGCTCGGTGATGCCCATCAAGATGAATTCAGTGACCACTGTGAGGTTCTGTTTTTCCATCAAGTTTTATTAGAAAATCTCTCCTGAAAAGAGACACAATAACAAAATTAGTACATTCCAACAGCATCACCTGACAAGTTATGCAAGGTAGTGTTTTCAAAAAAGAGTCAAACTTTCAATTATAAAATATTTAAGATTAAACAGACTTTTATAAATGAAAATATCAAGAAATAGAGAAAAATAAATTTTTGCAACTAATTGACTTTACCCACAGGAGAAAATCTTTCAATGTCTATACATGCTTTGATTATAATAAAAACTATTTTATACTGGATATATAATTGGTGGAGAAAAGATACACACATATTAATGCAAAAGAATATTGATAACAAATGAAAAAGTTTGTGACAATCTTGTTAGGTAAGTGAGTGCCCTACTGTGTGGATCATGGAGTTGGTTATTAAGTTTATACATATGTAGAGGAAGATAGCTACTGTTTTCCAATTCAGCATCACAAACATTTTACTGCAACAACTCCCAATAAATTACTGTGCATTCAAGTTCCCTGTGTGTGTGACCACATGTATGTGGATACATTGTCAGTGTGTGGGAAGATGAATGCTTGAAAGCTGAGTCATCTTCCTAGCCCCTTAAAATTCATGATTTAAAGTTACACCCCGACTCTGAAACTCTAAGGCTCAATTCCTCATTTCTTTTGGAAACCTTTGCCTATATCCATCCCATAATTTCTATCAACCCAACAGTTACCCTCAGTTAGCTCTTTTATCTGGTTAATTTTCCATATAAAATAGCTATATGAGAATAATTATATGGTCAAAATCTTCTAAAATTAATTTCCTATGGATCAGTAAAGTTTGTGAGAAATTATTTTCTTTTTATTTAATAAACAATCTAAGTTACAAAAATATGGGTAGAATAATAGAAAGAGCAGTGGTGTATATATGATACAGTCTGTGAAGCAGAATATTGCAAAGAAACTTTGGAAGATCCTAGGTCTCAAGGACACTCACACTCTCCTCTTATTATTGAAAATAATAATTTTTTTCTCATGCAGCATATCCTGATTATCATATCCCTTCTTCTTCTACCCCAGTTCCTGCCTACTTCTCCTTCCGTCTAGATCTGCTCCATTTTTGTCTCTCATTAGAAAACAAACAGGTTAGTAAGGGACAATAATAAAATATAATATCATGAGATAAAAAGATCACAATTGGAGAAAAAGAAATAAACAGAGGGAAAAGGAGTCCAAGATAAATTCAAGAAACAAATACTCGTTCAGTAACATACTCAGGAATCCTTTAAAAATACTAAAATTTAAAAATTACTTTGAAAACATCACCAAAGAAGGTAAGTAACTAGTACAAAAATATGAAAATAAAATATTGAAAATTTACAGCTTCAAATTTTGCCACATATACATATATAATGGTTCCATATATAAACATATATATATGCATATATACAAGTGCATATGACATTTATGCATCATGTCTTATAATTTTTGGCTTTCATGATAAATAAAATAATTTACATTTATAAGCAATACATGTATGCAAACAAATGTTTTCTAAGACAACATGATTACATGTTAATATGTTGCTCACTGTCTCATCATATTTCCATATATTCAAATATAATCTGAAAAGGGAGGCATAAAAGAAAAAAGAGAGAAGTCTAGTTTTTTCAGATATCTTGGGAGACAGAAATCACAAAAACTTCCATCAGAAACAGTCACTTACATATGATGACAAAACCCAAGCAAACTCAGTCATTGCTTTCGATTCTGGACATGCAAACTGTCTGTGACTGCGACTTGTAATGAAACTTCTCTTGATTCATCAGTGTTGTTTAACAAGGCACAGTTGAGCACAATTTCAAGATTTTTTTTCACCCTTTGCACCTCCCCCTAAGGGATGACATACAATTTGCAGATTATCCCTAAAGCATTTGAAATATTAATGAAATGCCAGGAAGTTAGCCACTAATTGCCAGAAGCAAGGTATATTCATCTGTGACTTTGTGCATTTAGTAATTGTGTATGCCAGCAATCCAAATTTAGAGATTTGTATAAAAGAAGCAATAGTGATGTCATAAGAAGTTAATATGTTCATATTTATTTTAGAATGCTTTAAAAATATAAAATATGGAAAGTGCAGTGTCTATTGACATATGACTAGATAAATGTAAATACAAACAGAAATATCATTCACCTTAAAGAATGCAATATATGATAACAAAGATGGACCTGGATATTATGATGCTGAGTGAATAACACCAATGCAAAAAGAGCTGGATGACCCTATCCAACAGAGTGCAAAAAAATAAGGACCCAGACTTGCATAATCTGAAGTTGGAGTTCATAACATGACAAAGAAACTTTAATTTAAAATATATTGTATAATTAAACAAGTCTCTACAGTTTTTTATTAAAAGTAACAGGAAATGAATTAAAATATTTTAGCAAGTTATGATATCATATTTTTACTTATACAAATTTATATGTAACAGAAATTTACATTTAAAAATTACCCATTTCTCAAAATTTATTAAACTTAAGAAATTAGATGAATGTTAAAAGTCATGGTAAATTTTTGAAATATATCTGTGTGTGTGTTTGTTTATGTATGTGTGAGAATACAGGTTTGCATGTGACGTGGCAAACATGGGGAGCCCTTTGTATTTCTCCTTGATTGAAACCGTCTTCATATTTGCTCCATATCGTGCACCCCAAATTAGTTTGTCCATAAGTGCCTGTAGCTTCTCCTTCTCCCCCAATATGACTGTCAGAGCAATTAAATAATATAATGTCTATTGAACAATCTAGTTGCCAAGTCATCTCAAACTAATTTTAGCAGCACATTAGTTTTGTTTTCTGTAGTAGAATATACTTGCTTTCCACAATGAATAAAAATAATTTAGTGTTTAGTTGTATTAGTCGGTCCATGTTTTTAGAATAAACTTAATTTTTATTCTGTGTAAGTGTGTGGATCTGAGTACAGGAGCCTGCAGAGGCCAGAGGCATCAGTTGCTTCGGTGGCTTAAAGGTATAGTTAGTGTTGATCTGGGAACCAAATATTTCCGTCACAGAAAAGCAAGTGCTCTTAACTCATAACCTACTCTATTTTTCATCTTCTTAGTCTATTTTTAAATGGCTACTTAAATCATAATAATAGTTATACATAAGAATCCTATTTTGTTAATACAGAATTGTTTGTAAACACTTTCCTTTCCATGTGAATTCTGATTGCCTTTCTATCTAATTATTTCATTTGTGGGTAGGGGTAAGAGCTAAACTGTTGTTCTTCATTAATTTCATCTTTACAAATTCAGCATAAGTATAATATAACTAATATAATTCTAGATAATATTTGTAATATAATCTCAAATGTCTTATGTCTTTTCCCCTTTGGTACTGTTTCATATCTTTTGTTGTTCTCTTTGTATTGAGTCTGCATTAATTCACTTATCTAGAGACAATTTTATAATTCTAATAAATATATACATTTATAGCTTTTTTAACTTTTTTGAAAATGTTTGTTGCGTCTATATTTGTACTAAAATAACTATATTCTATTTGCCATTTTCTCCTTATCAGTATGTAGTCATCATCTTTTAATTCTCTCTGTCTGTCTGTCTGTCTTTGTATTTTTTGGACATACTTATGCTTATTGAATTAGATTTTATCAGCTGTTTTAATCATGGGGATTATGAGAAAGAGGTAATCAGGAAGAAACATACCTAAGAACTCACATATGGGTGCCTCAAAGGAGAGTCATTCACTATTAAATCTGCATCAATTCAAGCCTAAGTAAGAATGCTTATACAATTTACATTTGTGGTTGATACATCATTCTGAAAGTCCATATGTGGTTCAACTGCGAATTGTTGTATATTTTTGTGATTCCATGATCTATAGCTTAGCAACTTCTCATTTATTGACTATATGTGGATATACCAATAGGTATTCTCTTAAATCATTGATTGTCATTCATCATATTGCTAAATCATTTTCATGATTGAGGTTCTTATCTTTATCATTGTCCTTGGATATCATATATTCTAATTTTTTTCCTTTTTTGTTAATTTCAGACATGTACACAATGAAATATGATTAAAGCCCCATCTCCTTTCCCTTCTCCAACTACCATCATTGTCACCCCAATGTTCCCTCTCCCAATGTCATGACATTATTCATTTTTGGTTAACATACTAAATCCAGTTACTGTTGTACATATATGTATGAATGTGGGAGTCACCAACTAGAGCATGCAAAAGCTCCCAGAGGTCACCCCCCCAAAAAAAAAGAAAAAAAGAAAAGAAAAGGAAAAGAATTGAGTCCCTTTCCTCTATTTGCTATCAACTGCTAAAAATTCCTTGTGAAAACATGGCCTCAAGATCAACCACCCCATCTCGTCAGAACGTTGGCTCACTTGATCAGGTACAGGTAATTATGACTACTGTGACCAAGAGTGTCATTTCAGAAGACAGTATTTGTCAGCATTCTGCTTAATTCTTCTGTTCTTTCTGCCTCCTTTTCCTCAATGTTTTCTGAGCTTGGGTAGTCGGGGCTTAATGCATATGTTTTATTCTCATTGAGAACTCAGCCTATAGTCTCCACACTGTGAGCAGTTAAGCATCTGTGCATTTACTGCTATTTACCACAAAAGTCTTCTTTAATTAAAGCTGAAAGCATCTGAGGTATATAGGTAAATTATAAACTATTAAAAGACAAATTGGCAGCATAACCATTTAGTGAAAGCCCGACAGCAGACTCTACCCTAAAGCCTATGACTCCTTCAACCAATGGGTTTTGGACAAGATTACAAGACCAGGCACAAAATTTCTTCCTGTTGGTCAAGCCTCATACACAACCAGAAAACAATTTTTTGTTCCATGATATTAATATTTCTATTGCACCACTGGGCACATCTTGCCTGGCAGATCATTGTTACTATACACAGTATCCAGCTCTGTATAACCACTAATTTCATTTTCTTCCAACCAGCCAACATAATATTTTCTGACAGTATAAACCTAGCAATCTTGAAGGGAGTTTCTCAGTCCATAAAAGATTGATTTTTCTATAGCATATACAACTTAAACAGTGATGTCTTCAGCAATAAGAATTTATTTGTTTTTTATTTTTCATTAATCTATACATTTTTCTCTCTCCCATTTCAACTCTCTCCCATGGTCCACATGTTCCCAATTTACTCAAGAGATTTTGCCTTTTTCCACTTCCCATATAGATTAGATCCCTGTATGTTTCTCTTAAGGTCCTCATTGTTGTCTAGGTCCTCTGGGATTGTGATTTGTAGGCTGGTTTTCTTTGCTTTATGTCTAAAAACCACTTATGAGTGAGTACATATGAATGTTGTCTTTCTGGGTCTGGGTTACCTTACTCAATATGATGTTTTCTAGGAATTTATAATGTAGTCACAATGGGCACCAAGGACAATGACAGTAGCCTTTATTGTTTTAAAGAGTACTGATGCCTCCCTCGCTGATTCTCGATATTCATAAGGAATATCTTGTACCTTGCTTTGTGATTTCTGTTTCCTATATCTTCTGGGAGTGATAATATCTGATTAAATGATGTTCAAACTTAAAACCTGAAAAATCTCTTCATCATCTTCTGATAATTGTAGAAGACAGTCTCACAGAAAACTCTTTGATCCTCTCACTCAGGCAATCATTTCATCATTCCCTCCCTTTCAAAATGCTTCCCTGAGTCTGAGGTGAATGAATTGTATTGTAGATATATTTATTAGGGCTGGACACCACAACTGTTTTTGTGTGTGTCTGATTGTGTTTCTTTTTATAATAGTCCCTTCTATTTTAAAGAGAAGTTTCCTTTAGGGGTGAACATAACATTTTTCTGTTGGTATAAGGAAAAATGCTTATAGATGTTTGTTAGTGTTTATGCAGAATTATATATTAGTGGTTGCAGATTCTCCTTTAATTTCAGCAACATGGCTGCTCACAGGAGACCTGAACAAACATGAAACCAATGAACATGCTAAACTGGGCAGAAAAAAGCCCATGAGCCCTTAACCATTCACAAAGAACTGTAAGCAATTGAGGAAGCCTGGGGTTAGAAAAAATAATCTTCCTCAGAAAAGAACACACTAGTTTGTTGTTCAGAGCCAAATGGTCATCACTGAAAACAGGCATACGAGTAAGCATAAATAATGTGATAGAAAAACAATGGAGAGGATATCATGGAAAGCACTATAAATATGTGTATTGGAGGATTCTGTGTTTTCTTGTTTTTTGTGCATATTACTTCTGGGTGACTCCTATGGCAAATAAATTTATTTTTAGGAGCCCAGTATTTGATGGGTCTCCTTTGGTTTAAAAATTGCTCTTTTTTGCTGCCATGTGCTAAATGAAGCCAAAGTTTGTTTTCTCGGCACAAAAAAAAAAACAACTTTAGTAAGCAATGCATTAGTTATTCCTCTTTTCATCTCATTACAACTATAATTTACACTTTGAGAGCTTTCTAAATAGTATTTAATTATGACTAAGTCTGTACTGTAGCATTTGGACAGATCATTTAGATTAGTCCAACCAAAATATCCTCCATTCATGGAACTAAATATTATCACAAATTCTTTTACCCATATAACTAAACCTAAGGGTAAAAGCAATCCTCATCATGACAAAGCAGCATCAAACTCTCTTGTGTTACTGTTGTTCCTTTTATCCCTCCTGAGAAAAGGTATCTGCATTTGGATTGGATAGCTGAGAAATAACATGCAATATAATCAATAGACATCACAGCATCATTTTTGGATCCATCCTGTTCTATATTTGCTGTTTCCCCAAGGTCTCAGATTCATGTGTCAAGGTTTTAGTGTCTCCACAAATCATTGCTATACTCTTTCGCTTAGGTCATCTCCTGTCTTCAGACATTTCACTTTTCTGGATGTCTCTGGAATGCTGTCCTTGTCAGACACATTTTAATGAGAGCCATCTGGGACTCTGTTTATTTTCTGGAAAGTCACGCCCTGATGTTAACAGTACATCTGGCCCTTTCTATTGGTTAGTTTCTAGATCTTTCCATTTAATATATAATTTTGATTATATCTCCTCCTTCAGGACAAAATGATTTGAGCAGCAAAGGAAACATTTTTTAATATGAAATAAATTAAAGTCAGTATAGTTAGAAGTAGTATAGTATTTAGAGATTTTGATGGGTGTATTTATTCTGTTTTTTGAAGTATTTGTTATATAAGTATGAATAAAATTTAGAATTCATAGTTTATAGTTCCTAGACCTCGATGGAGGGGGGAGGACCTTGATCTTCCCACAGGGCAGGGAACCCTGACTGCTCTTTGGACTGGAGAGGGAGGGGAGGGGAATGGGGGGACAGGGAGGAAAATGGGAGGAGGGGAAGAGGTGGTAATTTTTAATCATCATCATAATAATAAAATTAAAAATTAAAAAAGAAAGAAATCAATAGTTTTTCTATACACTGACAACAAACATAGAATAAGATCATGGACATGATTTCAATCCCAATAGCCACAAAACAATAAAGTATCTAGAATAAACCCAACCAAGGAAGTAAAGTACATATAAAATGTAAGCTTTAAATCTCTGATGAAAGACAAAGAAAAAGGAGACTAAAAAATGAAAAGATATCCAATGCTCACAGGTAGCTAGAACTAATATTTTGAAAATGGCCATTCTATTAAAAGATATTTACAGATTCAGTAAAATTACAATAAAAATTTCTACCTCATTTTTCACAGAAATTAGAAAAAAACACAAAATTCATTAAGAACAACAAAAGACCCCAACATCCAAAGTGTTCCTGAGCAAAAACATACATTGGTAGAGAAATTGCTACTCCAAATATTAATTTATATTGCAGAGACACGATAGTGATATTTTATTTTTGTTTTAATAAATAAATATTTCTTTTTTAACTTTTTTAGATTTATTTTATTATTATTATTGTTGTAAAATTTTCCATCTCCTCCGCTCCTCCCAATTCCCGCCCCTCCCCCTCCATTTCCAGTCCTAAGAGCAGTCAGGGTTCCCTGCTCTGTGGGAAGTCCAAGGTCCTC
>LOEQ01003828.1:93463-118008 GCA_001685075.1 Bramus lutescens
CAGATGATGATGATAGATAGATAGATAGACAGACAGATGATAGATAGATAGATAGACGAGCACTCACTGTAAATTACTCACTGGTTTAGTGATTGTCTTACTGATGACAGAGACTTCCCTGATCTAATCGAAGAGTAGGAGTAATTGTATGGTTATAAATATACATTGTACACAAAAATGGTAAATGTTAAAAGTCATTCTACTGTTGTAATGCTTATAGGTTACAAGCTATTAGTTTATATCTTCATTTAAAAGGATTCAATAAAATCTGTATTTAAATATATATTTATTTTAAATACCAGCACCATAATATGACAGAAAATGAGGAAAATATACAGAATGAGGCATATTCAAAATTAAAAAACCTAGAAAATACTAATTGTGAACATTTATTAAACCATTTTATTTATAACAAAAATAAACAAATAGGAGTAACAAAATTATAAATTACAGACAACTCAGTCACTGGAAGAACAATAAGACAATTGTAGTGGAGTATTGATATAGTCTAATATCAGTCTTTGAAAGAGATAAAATTGGGAAGTATCCAATATTTGAATGAACTGGAAAGCTTACATTTGTAAAAATAATCACAATAATATATATATATATATATGTAGGAAAGAAGTAATCTTAAATAAGTAGATAACTATTTCCAAGTTCCTGCCCATTCCTTTTGATGTCCCAGACCAATGCCCGGCCCCATAGAGGTCCTGGCTCAGGCCTACACCCTATGAGGTCCCAGACTCACTCCTGGCCCTGCAGATATCTCTGGTTCTTGCCTACTCCTTCAGAAGTCCCAGATTCACGCCCAGACTGGGAGAGGTCCTGGCTCAGGCCTATTTCCTGGGAGGTCTTCTGGCTCCAGTCTACTGCCTTGGAGTTCCCAGGCTCAGGTGAGCCCAGAACTGCAGAGGACCTGGCTCAGGCTTACTCTCTCAGCGGTTCTGGTAGAGATTGCTGACTCCCAACTGCAACTCTTAAGACTGGCTTCAGGATTAAAACCTAGCTTTTATGGCTGCATAGCCTCTTATTTTAAGCATAGAATGAAGGAAAGAAGAGACATTCCTTCTGACAGTTGTGTTATTCATTCTACAGACCATTCTGCAAGAATTATTCTAGGTCTTAAGTCAGAAGACACAATAATAGAGAAAAGGAATTTCTTATTCCCCGTATTGGAGCTAAAGATAGCTCAGAGGTTAAGTACTGCTTTTGCAGGTATTATATGTAGCTCTCATACAAGTGACAGGTTACAACCATTCATAACTTAAATGACAGTTGTTTGACTCTCTCTTCCATGCAGGGAGCTACAGGAATATAATATATATGTGCATGTAATCAAAACATTCAAAATTTAAAAAAGGGCGGTGAGTGCTCAGCCTCTTGTTTTGGCCAAAAATCAAATTGCTAATGAAAGTAAGAGGAAGGGAATAAAATCTCAAGAAAAGTGGAGTCAACCGCTTGCATATAGTGACTCAAAATAAAGGAAAAATAAAGTTTAGGAACAGAAGTCAATGGCAGAGAATTTGCCACATGTCTAAGAGTCAATGTTCAATTTCCAATAGAGAAAAAAAAGAAAACAAAACTTTATTTATAAATTTTATATTGGAAGAAAATGGAGCACAAATATTTAAAAAAAGCAGAATTGGGTCTTTATTATATTAGTGGTCATATTAGAGATTATTTTATACCTATTGATGATGTATGTGCCTTGAATTCAAGCTCTTGGGAGGAAGAGGCACAGTAAAAAAAATAAGTAAACTAGTGATATAACATGATACAATTTTATTTATATTTAAACTTAAGCAATAGTTTTTAAACTTTTCATATTAGCATCATAAACTAAGAAGTTATTTTCTTGTTGCTACATCCTCCAAGCTTTTATCTGACTCATGAAACATGATGTGATTAGACTCAAGGGGTAAAATATCTCAAGCTGTAAATTTTTACTTCAGTTTGCTATGTTGTGATAATTCTTACAGTGTTGACTAAGGTATGCAATGAGATACAAAGAATATTATATATAAAGAAACAATACTTAAGTTGAAATATATACCTAATATATTTTATGTTTAACATAGGTAAGACATCTCACCTAAAACTGAATAATGTTTGCAATTTTGACAGTCTACAAAGTGACAGATTTTTTGACTACAGTTCCTAACACAAGAGATGTAAGGTTCCTATAGATAGAAATAGAGAAGACAAGGAAAGTAGACTTTCAAGTTAAAATATGGTTGGACAACTGCCTTCTAGATGTGTGATGTGTGTGGTCATACATAGGTTAGTGCATCTCACAGCTTACTTCAGAGAAGCTCCTCATTTCCATGGGTGACATTTAATGAAGAGATTCTTAACTGTACAAGGTGCCTAGAATAAGTGACAGATGAGCACTCAGACCTAATAAGACATCAATGTCACCCCTTACAAGGTCCAGGTAACACCGAAGAAGACAGGCGGCTGGAGATTGAGAAGAATAATATGAAACAAACACTGGTATTTGTTCATGTCATGGATGTCACAATGATGAGTTTACAGAGACTGTGTCTACTTGCTCTACTCCTAGAAAAACACACACGTATGTGCTCAAGTCAAAAAGAAGTTTTTACCAATAATTGGATTATGAAGATAATAAGGGGGCAATGATAGCAGGAGCTAATACAAAGACAAAACATTGTCTATAAAATACTGACGTCCTTTATAGAGATGAACACTCATTTTAACTTACCCACTAGTTTAAGGATTGTCCTACTGAGGACAGATTCTTCCCTGATCTAATCTATGGTTATAAATATACATTGTACACAAGAATGATCTGTGAAAAATGTTCTAATGTTGAAATCTGTAATGCTTTTACATTCCTATGAATAGGATACAAACTAGTAGGTTATGTCTGCATTAAAAAGGACTCAATAAAATATGTTTAAATATACATTTGTATTAAATACCGGCAACAAACTATGACAGAAAATGAGGAAAATATACAGAATGAGGCACATTCAAAATCAAAGAAAGACAAACTAGAATATATTTATTGTAAAAATTTATTAAGCTGTGTTTTATTATAAAAATATACAAATAGGAGTAAGAAAATTATAAATTACAGACAACACAATGACTAGAGAAAAATAAGACAATTTTCATGGAATATTAATATAGTACAATGTCAGTCTTTGAAAGAGATAAAATAGGGAAATATCTAATATTTGAATTAACTGAAAAACTTAGGTTTGTAAAAATAAGCATAATAGAATATATAGTAATGTATTATAGAAACATAATCTTAAATAAGTAGATAAACTTATAGAAATATCTAAATGTATAATTTATATCTATATAACTATAAGAGACAAACAAAGTTAAACACTAAGAGAGTGATACTACATTTCTTAAAACAATTCTTAATGAAATATATATACATATATATAAGAAATAGTATTATACATACATGTACTTCTGAAAATAAATTTAATCCCCTATGTAATAATGTTTTGAATTACAACAAAATAAAAATTTATAGTCAATAATATGCCTTAGAGTATTTTCTTCCATAATACAAGAAAAATTCTATCAATCATTTAATACAATAATTTATTTTTAACATTTTATTAATGTGAATTAATAAGATAAAAGTCAGTGAAAATATTCATGCAGATGATCTGACTTTTTAAACTTTAGCAGCTGCACACACAGGGGTTATGTCTGTACCCAGAATTCTGACTTGTGTGTATAGGATATGAGTTCTAAACTAATGTGAGACAATAAGTATGCTCTTACCCATATATTGAGAATATGCAACATGCACAACTTATATTAACAAAGATGGTCAAATATTTGATTTCTCAGTAAATGAAGGAAGTTACAAAAGAATATAGAGAAAAGGACATCCATTTGTTATGTTACACTATACAAAAGAACAAACAAGTTATTGATTGATAAGAATGGGGAAATATGTGTAATATATTACAGCGCTTCTTTTCCTTAATAACATTAAACATTTTCCATATTGTCACCAATATTACAATTTACCATTTCCTTATCATTTAATTTTGTTTCAATTATTTAAAAAACACATATTTTATAACTATTGATTCTATTTCTGGCTATTTGCATAATTTTGATTAACTGAAATGTGGTTATGTATCTGTAAATATAGTTCAAATCAACTACAAATGAAATTTGGCAATGATTTTAAATTATAATAAGCAGAGATTTTTATTTTCATCAATGTATTATATCCATTTTGTTATCTCATTGACTTGTAATTATTATTTATTTTATTCAACTGAGGAAAATGAGACTAAAAAGGTCACTCACTAACTACTGATACGTCCAACATAAAAAAATCTTTCATAATACAAATGATTGACTTTTAATAATGTTAATGTGTCAGTGTTATGTTCCCTAAGTCAGAAATCTGACATTTAATAGCATTTTAAGTACTATATTACCTTAAGAATTTAAGAATATTTTCTTACATTTAATGCTATTTGTCCTGATAATCTCAAATAGTCAGAGCAAGAGTTTACTATAAATGTCTTGATTTTCAACTGGCACAGATTTTTAAAGTCCCATTCTGAGAAATGTCCAAACATTTGGAAGGGAAGCTCTACACAAGCACAAAAGGCAAACAAAGCTGATAGGTTCATACAGAGAGAAAGAAGGTAAAGAAGTGATCAATATCCGAGTCGTGGTGGCTCGCACATTTAATTCCAGCTTGGAATACAGAGGCAGGAGGATCTTAGTTTGTTTGAGGCCATCTTGGTCTACAGAGTGAGCTTGAAGATAGCCAGTGCTACACTGCCTGGAAAACAAACAAACAAAAACAAACAAGTGATATGACCAGTAGCAAAACAAAAAAAAAAACAAACAACAAAAAAAGAAGTGTTTAAATATCTGGCAATATTGTTATTTAAATTTCTGGGAGCCCTCTGTCCTTTGCACAAGTCTAAAGACAGCACTTTTGACTTCCTTGTTCCTGAGACTATAAATGAGTGGGTTCAGCATGGAGATCACAATTGTATAGAAAACAGAAGCTACTTGATCCTTTCCCAGGGAGTAGGACTTGCTTGGCTTCAAATAAGTAAAAATCACAGTTCCATAGAATACAGTGACTCCCAGGAGATGAGAGGCACAAGTGGAAAAGGCTTTGTGCTTACCTGAAGAAGAATTTATCTTCAAAATTGTAGAGAGAATGGACGCATAGGATAAGGACAGAGGGATAAGGGACAGCACTACAGTAATACCAGCTAGAATGAATATGGCCACTTCAGCATCATGGGTATCACTGCAGGACAGGGCTAAAATTGGGAATGCATCACAAAAGAAATGGTGGATTACCTTGGAGCTGCAGAAATTCAAGGTGATTATGCGAAAGACAGTGCCAGAAGCATCCATAGCTCCAATCACGTAGGATACAGAGATGAGAGCATGGCAGCGCCTTGTGGACATAATAACTGGATAGTGCAGGGTATTGCAGATGGCTACATAGCGGTCGTATGCCATTGAGGACAGAATAAAGCATTCAGTAGATGCCAAAAGCACAAAAAAGTATAATTGACTGAAGCAGCCCATGAACGAAATGCTCTTTCTGGAAGTCAGCAGGTTCTCTAAGGTTTTAGGTGTGATGACTGTCGAGTAACTGAGGTCAAGGAATGACAGGTGGGTGAGGAAGAAATACATCGGAGTGTGAAGCTGGACATCTAGACGGATGATCAGCATCATGGCTGTGTTCCCTAGCACAGTGACCATGTATATCAGGAGAAACAGCACAGAGAGGACGAGCTGGATCTCCTTGGAATCTGTTAGTCCCATAAGTATAAAGTGAGGCTCATTTGTGTCGTTCCACGCATTCATAGTTAATGGTTCTAAAATCTGCAGAAATTAAAGACAATACTTAGCCTGAGTGATTTAAAATGTTTTGTGTATATTCATTTAAAAGTCTTTTATTCTAATTGCATTTTCTCTCAATCAATATTATTATACAGTTTTAGGTTGTAAGAAATTATTGATCAAATAGACATATATAATCACTTGAGCACGAGCTCATACTGGTTATCATACCTCACAATTTTAGTAAAAATTGTACTGCTATGAATTAATTCCTTTAGCCTACAACAAGTATTAGACTGTATAAACTACTACTATCCGTTTATTTTATATTAGGTAAACAATGCAAAAAGATCATATAAATGAAGGGAATTTAATAATTGGGTCTATGTACATAGATTTTGAGGCCAAATTCTGCTTATGATTTTGTGTTTCTAATTTTTATTAGCTAAGATAATTAGGACCAATTTAAATATTACTCAGATTGTGAATAAAGATACAAAGCAAATCTAATACATGATTAATTCCTTATTTCTTACTAATGTAAATTAACTGTGATTATAAATAAATTTCACTTCTAATGGGAATATTAATGGTGATAGGATGTTTCTATTACCTTACATTCCAAAGTCAAAGTTTCCTAAAACTGCAGTATCAGATGATATTTATTTATTATAGCATCTCATTCCATCAACTACACATTTCTGTTGATAAAAATTCTGCATTACTTATAAAATTAACAAATGAGCCCATGTACAGATTTTTTAATGGATTGTCTGTTTCACTTTAACTTATCGAATCCATTCTGATTTTAAAAATACTTACTGTGAACCAAAATTCGTGAGGAATAAGCAAACAACAAAAACCTCTTGTAGATTTTATGCTCAAAAAATTCATCTACTCTTTCTTTTTCAATGGAAATTTACACGAGGATTTAAAAAAATCTGTACTAAAGCATTTTTTCCTTTAGTTTTTGTTTCAACAATTTTTCTGGATTCATTATCTGTATTGAGAAGATAAATTTAACACCCTAAAAATTTTATGCATTTCTCTGAGAAATGAAAATTTTCTTGGTGAAGTATGGCCCAAATGAAGCCCAGGAATTATTGTGATATAAACAGGTCAGTGAATGCCTGACCTTTTGCTTGATGATTACAGGTTTTTCATGTAACAATAATGAGCATCACGCAACATGTGGTCATCTATAGGGGCCAATTTCCAAGTAAGATTACTTGGCAAACTTTCAGAACCATAGCTCAAGAACAAATTGAGTCAGGAATAGCATGAATATTCCGTCTTTTTAATTAAATCTATGTACACATGTTTTTATGTAGTGTGCATATTAAATTGACTGAATTGCTAAATAATTTCTTACTTACAATTTTATAAGACAGTGATTAATTAAGTGTATTTTATCTGCTGTGGAAAGATGAATTTTCTGTGAAATGTCACCTATTTCATAAATATCACTCATTTTTTCCTCTAACAATCATTTCAGAATTGAGAAAGTGCAGAAATGTTCACAATGCCCGTGTATTATTGTACCAGTGCGGTATCACAGCAGTAACTCAGAAATGTTCAGATGGTTAAATTTAAATAATAATGCACATCACTTCTGAAATTGGGACATTCAAAATTTTGCTTTTTATATTTTTATTCTCTCTTCCTCGCTTTCATGCAATTATGTACTTTCATTCTCTCCCTTTCTTTCCTTTCTTTTCTCTGTATCTCAACAATTTCCTCTTCTTTTACTTAGTTTTATTTAATTATATTAGCATATATTTATTGTACATACTAATTAAAGTATTATGAGAAGTTTTCACAGAGTGGTATAATGAATTTCAATCATTCAGAGGCTTTTTAGTTCCTTCTCTTAGTGGTGGTCATCTTCCTCCTTGAACATAGTTCCCTTGTAAGCTTCATATTACATTCTTTCTAAATTCTACATATTATATAAAATGTAGTATTTGATGTTGTAGTCACAATGTGATGATTCCCTATTTACATTCATTTTGTGATAAGCAGTAGGTTTTGGTCCATCCAATCTCTGCAAATTACATGTGATAGATGCCAGATTTTCTTTACCCTTTTATCTTTAGTTAAGAGTGAAATTATGTCCACCTTTCACTATTTGATTAGCAAATATGTGTACCAGGATCTCAGTTGTTTGGTATCTGTAGTCTTTATATGCACATGCAGTAACAGTATACTGATCATTGTTAATTGTCTTTAATTTTTAATATGTAAACTACGTATCAGTTCATAACCTAATTGAACTAATAGACATTTTAATTCCAAATAACCATGCAGATTGGAATATCAATTTCCCCTTTTTAACCAGCATTTGATGTTTGATTTCTTGATGACAATCACTATGGGACTGATCCTCAGTAGAGATTGAATTTACATTCCTAACACATAGGATGATAAACATTTTTATGTAGTTATTCACTACTTATACTTCTTTGGAGAAGTGCGTGCTCTTTTCAGTAGCTCCTTTATTGGTAGCTCATGTGTTGTTTTGAATCTCATTTTTTTAATTCTACAAATATGTCCCCAGTAACATATATAACTCTCAAGTTTTTCTTCCATATGTTTTGTGAATCTGGATTCTGTTATTTGTTTCATTTATCTTGCTATCTTTTGAAATAGTTAAAGCTACACATGAAAATATCACCACCAACATTGTCAAGTAATTATTTTTCAAAGTTTTGTGGAGTTCAACTGGATAGAATGTGCGACTTTGTGCTTGATCTCTATTCTCTTTCCATGATTCATTTTTCTGAATTTTTGTGATTATATAATGTGTTAACCCACCCTGTCCATGAAAGCAAGCCTTTGCAGATGATAGCACATGCTAAAGGAATCAATGTGGGAAAACCAAGGACTTTGTGTGTTTACACAGTACAAACAAAACACTTCCCATTTTTAATATTAAAGCAAGCATATATGCACATGTCGGCAAAACATCCTAAACATAAAACAATAAATGATTACATTTGGAGAATATACGGAAACACTAAAAATTTAGATTCTAGACAACAAATATACCATAAAAATATCCTAGACCACAAATGTACTAGGAAAAAACTAAGTCATAATACTTTTTAATCGAGGATAAAGCCCATACCTAAATGTAGGGGAATTTATTATACTCATTTAGAAGATAAGTAAAATTGTCAATTTTGTGTTTGTGAAAAATCATTAAATAGTTAAATATTAAGGTGGAGCCAGAACACTTAACTTTAAATATGAAGAGAGCATTCAGGCAACAAAATTAAATTGAATTTTTCAATAACAAAATACATAAGTTGCCAAATTTGATTGATTCGTGAAATCATATTGATTTCATGAGATTTAAATAATCCAATTAGGAAGTGATATAAAAGTTAGGTAATGAAATTTTAAACTTGTTGAATGGAAATATATTTGTAAAGTAAGATTGAATGGAAGAAAAACAACTCAAGAGGCAATTAATATATGAATACATAAAGTTTTTTTTTAAAAAAAGTAAAGGGTATGTTAAAGACCTGAAAGCCTAGGTGGAGTGAGGGAATCTGGACAGGAATGTTGGCTTCACTGTTGGCACCTGGTTGTTGTTAGTACCCACAACCTTCCTTCTGTTGGTATCTTCTATTTTAAGACTACAGGAAACTGCAGGAATCTGACCTGCAGATGGAATATTCCTTCCCAACTCTTTATGGTCATATAAACCTGCAACCTCTCTGAGACATGCTTACACAGTCTCTACTTCCTCAGAGAGATCTGATTAAAGGAACACCCTGCTTCTGCCGATGTCTGCCAGAAATCTATTACTTCTGTTCACCCCAATCTAACATTAGGTCCACCCCGCATGTTAGCGCTCCCCTCTTGATGACTTTTCTTCTTTCCCCTCACCCATCTCTTCAGAATCATGGCTGTTTGTGAGATCAGTGTGATTTAACAACCAATAGTCATGGTCTGAATCCTCTGGGTTGTGGGTGAATTATGTAAACTAACTTTGGGTAATTTCCTCCTCTAACTCCTCTCTGGCTATCTTCTGCCTTCATCTGCAAAGACTCTTTGTTGATTGTCATTTAGACTGCATCTACCACAATCCCACTGAGAAGGTAAGGCCTAGACAATGTCTGAAGGCTTCCCAGACTTAGGTCTGCTCTTGAATTCCAGAAATTCTCAACTTCACAGCTTTTGCCACCTGATTTCCACACACAGAACACAACCTCAACAAAAAATCAGGAGGGTGAGTGAGGGAGTGGGAGGGGAATGGGAGGAGGGGAGGAAGTGGAAAGTTTTGAATGGAAAATAGAAAAATAATAATAAATAACCAAAAAAGATTTATCTCCACAAAAAAAAAATCAGGCTATTTCTTTACCCTAGATAATGCCTTGGGAAACAAATGTAGCATTCCACTTCTCTTGAACACTTTAGGTGTGCACAAACTATTAACCCTCAAAAATTTATGTCTTGCCAACATCAGATCTGCTACCCTCAGGCAGTTTTTTCTTCAGATCTGGGCCCAATATCAATTAAACAACAACCTCAACTGGAGAATTAAGAAAGTTTGTATCCAATCACACTCTGCACTGCCTTTGTCCTGCTGGCATCTCACTCTGCTTTTCCTTTTGTTGGGGAGCCTCCCACTCTCCCGAACCCTGCCCCCCGCCCCCAAACACTCCTTTTCTCTTCTTGATCCAATTCAGCTGCTGATTCAGCACTCTGACAATACTTGTTGGATCTGAGAGGGGAGGCAAGTACTTCTTGTTTCAGTCCTCATTCCCTAGGCAGCTGGGGGGTGATGGTTCTGAGTAGTTTTCCTGTCTACTTCTTGTATGAAGTAATATGTGAATGGTGTGGACACATGGATGTGATTCTGTTTTAAATGTATGTTCTACACAGTCTCTATTTCTCATTTGTTATTTGTATCTGTTTTAAATTCCCACTATGGCTTTGAAAACATTTTTCCCTGCAACATGTAACCACCAACATCTTGACTAAGAGCAGGTCAGATGACCTCACCACCATTTTGACTAAGGGCGGGTCAGGTAACCAAGACGCCATCTTTATTGAGGTATTTCTTGCCTAGTCAAGTGGTTTACTTCCATTTTTGTCTCTAAATTCCTCTTATTGACTCCTTTACATGTGTGTTTTGTGCAGTGTCATGCTTTTGGTAGGGCCCACCAGAGTATCCACTTCACCCAACTCCTGTTTAATATATGTGTGTGTTCATTCATGTGACTACTGAGGTAACTTTATATATAAACATGTTAGCTTTAAATATGTGTATATATGTGTATAAAACTTAAATTCAACTGTTTGTAAATGTATGCATACTTACTGTTAAATGTTTTAAATAATCTATTCATTATATCTCATTCCAGACTAAGAACTCAGTAAGTCTCATATTTTGAATTGGTACGTACTTTTATATCTCTTACAAAAATACCATATATGTGATCCAGTCCTGCTTTAAAATATACTGAGCTGTTCTCCACTATTGTCAGTTCTACCATTAAGCTTCTATTGCAAACAGTTTTTTCTTCTTTGTCTTTTACAAGTATAGATCTGACCTGTTAATTTAAGAAGCCAGTACTGTCAAGCTTGGACTCAGCTCTCCAGGTAGATCCTATACGGTAGATATAACTGATCTATACCTGATAAACGGCCCTCAAATGCTCAGAGACCTGGAGAATGGGGCATATAAATGTGTAATTATTAAAAGACTTTTCATAACAGAGAGACAGTTTGGCTCCCAGCAGTAGCAGTAGCACTCTATTTCATCCAAAGAAGACAGAAAACAGATGGGCACAGAAGTCCATCCACAATTTGCTTCATCAAGTAAAAGCGCTAACCCTTGGGTGAAACTACCTTTCATCAAAACTGAAAATCTCCAGACATGGACAAAGAATCAATGGAATCAGCTTGCTTAGCTGCTGAGACCAAGGCAGGCTTGCCTTCCTACTGATTTTCTAACCCATAGGATCTTCTGCAGCCTGGGAGGTCCTGCTTCTGACAGCAGAAGGCAAATACATACAGTCCTGATGTCCTGCCCTCTATGACCATGGAGGACACTGAGGAGTGATTCTTGGTATCCAATCCAATATGTTTTTGTCAAATAATTCATTAAAATTCTTTAAATCAATAACTTAAGTAAAAAATTTTATCCTCTTCAAAGATCTATGATGCAGTTTGACAGCTGAGACATTTTATCAGTTTTAAAGAACAACCTCACCAAACAAATTTCAAAACAACTTCTTAACATGTTATAAAAATAAAAGGCATTTTAAAATATACAAACGCAAGTTATTTAGGTGCATACCTGGAAGTTATAAAGGTCTGAGGACCAATGTACGTAATCAAATTTCTCTCACACATTGCTTTTTATAGTCTTAAAGAAACTTTTCATTGTGCAAAAACACCTGTCACAGTCATTCTGGCATAAATATGCTGCTGTTTATACAATGTATAAAACTTGCGTTTTTACAAACTCAAAAATTTGTTATGAGTTCCAGGGTGCCAAATTGAAGGATCCACCTGAAACAGGTCAGATATACCCTTCTCAAATCCCTGGTCCTAGGCTTGTCTTTGTCCTCTGCTCTGCCAACATCTTTCCAGGTCCAAGAGACTCTGGACAGTCCCACACCACAAATCCTGGACAGGAGTAGAGAGACTAACTACCCCTGGATGTGAGCAACACCCAGCTTTCTCAACCCCCCCTTTCCAAGAAAGACTTCGACACCCACAAATAAGCAAGGAGCTGTTTTGAGAGCCTGCTGTCCCAATTCCCTCATACTGTCATGTCTGACTTCCTGTCTTTTTATTATAAGAGAAACGTGGGACTGTTGTAATCTTCTGGCCTGGTTTGTCACCTGGGTACCCTGTCCTTTTATGACACAAGCCCTGACCACTCTTAATCCCCCTTCTTGCTCCTGAGGCATGAAGATCTTCTGCCTCCTCTCCAACCCTGCTCTCTCTCTGTCTGTTGTTCTGGAGAGGCAGCTTCTGCCTTTCTCGCTTCTCCCTTTTCCCCACTTTCCCCCTTCCCCTCCCTGTCTATAAACCACTAAATAAACTCTATACCCAAGCTGTCTCTGCATGGCATATCTGTCTGTCTCCCGTGCAGTCTCTCACCAATGGGGGAACTGTGTGACCTTGGGTCACCCACTGCTGCCCCTCTGGGTACCAGCCTTGGGTCATCCTGTTTTACGAATGATGACACAAGGGAGAATTCCAGTGAGGAAACACGAGCTAAGGATAGATGCATCTAAAAATGAAGGAACAAAGATGAAAAGGGAAACCAGTATGATCTTATTGTTATCAGTATGCTTTTGTTCACCAGGGATGCATTTCAGAGAAGTCATGTGACTAGAGATTGTCTCAGACCAATGAAAACAAAACAAAGTGATAAAAGAGACTCTGGATAACTCCAGATTTCCCCCTCTTCCTTTGCTCTTCTGTATCCAGTTCCCCAGTTTGCTCTCCAATTCTGTAGCAAAACACTTGTGACAGAACCTTTTCCCCATTTTCCTCCTCAACTAAAATGGTTGACTGTCTTTCATCGGAGATGTATGGATCAATCTTTCTGCTGGCTTCTGCCACCCACCATATTTGATTCTAAATTCCAGAGTCCGCCTCATCAGGGACTTCTTACCTCCACCTACTCTAACCATTCCCTTTTCCTTGACTGCTTGGTAACTGTCTTTCTCTTGTCCTTGGAGTCTCCTATGCCATCTGGAGCATCCACTACCTGGCATGCCTTGCTATGCCTTCTAAGGTACCACCATATTGGAAACTGTCTAGTTACTAAGATATTTTCTCATCTTTTTCTATTGAAACCTCCATTTCCTTGACTTCTCACCCTAGGAGCTGCCTTCTAAGTCCTGAAGTTTCCTTAAGCCTTTCTGAGGCTCTGGGACATAGCCATCCTGACTCCCCAACTCCCTCCTGGAAGTCTAACTACTTCTCCATGTCCTCATGTCCTCCTAGGCTTTTTTCTTATCTCCCAGTTCTAACCTTGATATTAGAATACTCCTTTTGGTGGAGGCCATTTTGGGACATTTTCTCTTTAATTCCACAGTCTTAGATTCATTAAAGCTTCACTCTATTACTACAAACAGTGCGATTTCAGTGCAGCCCAATAAACAAAATTTGTGTATTAAATTTTCCAATTATCTCCTATGGTAAGACTTTCTGCCACTGTACAAGCTAATGTTCTGAAAATATTTTCTATCTAACCTTGCTCTCTCCTCCTCTATTTATTCCTTTCTACACATGTACATGGATATTTAATATCCAATGGTTTCCTACTTTTAGCCAACAGTCCATCTGAAGAGGCTCAGGAAATTTCTCTCTATCAGGCTGTTAAAGACTGATCCAGTTATTTTGATTTCGATATTTATCTCTCCATCAATGATACTTATGTTCATTTTTGTTTTCCTAATGACCAAAGGGAAAATTACTGCAAAAAAGTGGCCAAAAATTTACAGAGGATGCCCATATGGAGATCATTAAACAAATTTGGGTTCTCCTAATTTCTCTTGTCATCTTTACATAGAGGAGAGATCTTTGAACTTCTATATTTAAGACCCAGGGACACCAGATCGAAGGAGGGTGCCACTGATAAACTGTATTATGACTCTCTCAGTCAGCATCTAATAGCTTGATCAAAATATATATTATACACAACTCTCTGCAAATAAACCCAAAAAACAGAAGATATTATTAAATATTCATCAAAGGTTCTTACCTTTTTAAAATCTTAACTCTTGGATGACACCAGTTTCACCAATCTGTCTACATGGTCACTATATCTCTTGTTTCATACCCAAATCTGTCCATATCATCTACTAATTAAAACTCTGCTGTGTCCCTCCCAGATCAAATTCACAACCATCATTCGCCTTGCCCATGGTACTGTTATATTCTCTCACCTTGCCACTCACTACGTGCTCTGAGTTAAATATCACTACACCCCTAATCTTCAACATCTTTATTCCAGACTGCTTTATTTTCTCAGAGACCATCACTAAGGACACACTAAATTCCTCAAACTACAATAATATTCGGATACTGAGCACTGACACACAGTCTCTATGTCCAAATGTTCACAATTTCTGGGTCCTCTGTAACACTCAAGTTTACCCTTGCCTACCTATTAGAAACTCAAGGAATTGTGTACTGTTGTTTTTCTCAAAGTTGGGGATACCCAAAGAAGAACTCTTGCCAGTTACCATTACAGATANACACACACACACACACATGCATCTCCACTGGAAGAATGATACTAACTACTTCTCTAACTAACTGACACCATACTTATCCTCCATGGCCAAATAACCACACTGGATGCAATGATGCTACAAAATTGGCAAGTATTTGATCTACTAACATCAAAAATGCAGTCTTTGTGTTTTCCACAGAAAGGGATGTTGCTTCTAGATCAACCATTAGTGTACAGTAAAAGATGACATTTAAAAAACACCAGACAGATCTCCAAAATGAGAGTTCTATGTCTCTGGTTGGTGAACTGTTGATAGTCAATTATGGAAGTGGATATTGCTTTTCATAATTCCCTTTGTCCTTCTTTACCTTATCCTACTAATTTGCAACCTGAGGTATAAAATTCTTATCTACATTTTCCAACAAAAAAATTTGAAAGATTTCTAAACAGAGATTTAAATTGCTATTATAAGATTATCATCCCCTAACTATGGTACCAGAGGTATACAACCCACAATTATGCCATTTTGGTGAAGATCAGGCATGCCTATTGACTTCAATGCACCCATACAACAGGAAATGGATTAATGATAATTTTGCGCTCCATCATCAGTTATTAATAGTGATCTAAAAAGTAAGAATGTAGGGAATGGAGATAAGAAAAAAATACCTTGCCCCTGACTTGATCCAGAGCTCCTGAGGTTTGGAAATCCCACCCCAATAATTTATAATTATTAGCCAAAAAGCAACAGACCTTTATATATTTTTCCACTAGCTCACTGCACATGTTTGAAAAACCCCATATAAATACTCTCCTTCATTTAACAATCTATTGTCTCTTTTCTCATACAGAGGGAGCCATGCCCTGTGTCTCTCCCCAGTAAAACACTTGTGTGGGATTTTTTTGCTTGGTGTGACTTTGTAGTGTTTCTTCACTCTCAAATTTAAAGGTGCCTGTTCATTGTAAAAATCTTTACAATAACTGCAGGTCACCATCTCTCAATCCATTCTTCCAGTACAATCGCCATGTTATCAAAAGTTCTGTAGAAGACTACCTAGCCTATTGCCTTAGTGGAATAAAATGCCTGTCATTGAAAACAGATGTAACCAAGCTTGATAAATGTCATCTAGATTGCTATCCTGAATGTAAAAGTTAGGTAGGGTAGCAAGAGCATGTTACTATAGTTCTTGGAAACAGAGCCAGGAAGATCCTAGAGTTACTATTCAGTGAATCTAGACAAGATTGAATACCAAGTTTGAAGTGATATCTTGTCTCAAAAAACGAATAGATGATACTAGAAACCATCATTTTGAGTGAGGTAACCCAGATACAGAAAGACAGGTATCACATGTACTCACTCATGAGTCCTTTTTAAACATAAAGCAAAGAAAACTAGCCCACAAATCAAAATCCCAGACAATCCAGACAACAATGAGGACCCTAAGAGAGACATACATAGATTTACTCTACATGGGAAATAGAAAAAGGCAAGATCTCCTGAATAATTGGGAGCATGGGGACCTTTGAAGAAGGTTGAAGGGGAGGGTACAGGCAGGGACAGGAGCAGAGAAAAATGTAGAGCTCAATAAAAATCAATAAAACAACAAGAACAACAACAAAAACAAATGGAAAGTGAAGAAGAAATGAACTTCTAATTGACCCATAACCTCCATATAGACATTCCAATTCCAGATACATATATGTGAATGCACACATATTCATATACAAATTTCAATAAGGAAAAATAAAATTTAAAAAATGAAAGCAATGATAATAATAATGATAATAAAATAATCTTCAAAGTAAGAAAGAAAGTATAGAGGGGACGAAAACCATGCATAGATGGCACATTTACCTCAAATGCAAAAGAAAAAGGTGTCCTTGCTAAGAAAATGACATCTATTAAAGAAGAGGAAGAGTTAAAGGATCTTTTTCTGTACCTTTATCCTTGGACATGGGCAATAAAGGATAATACTATTTTTTTTCTTTTCCCTTCTTTTTCTTTATTGGTTTTTTAAGGCAGGGTTTCTCTGTGTAGATTTGGTGACTATCATGGAACTAATTCTTGTAGATCAAGCTAGCCTCAAACTCACAAAGATCTACTTGCCACTGCCTCTGAGTGCTGGAAATAAAGGTGTGCACCACCACTGCCCAACTTGGGTAATACCATTTCCTAGAACCTCATGAGAGTAGTAGGGATCAAAAGAAACCCAGGTGTAACTGGTGTATAGGGTAAAGGCTACAGACAGTGCATAAAAGTGGGAAGAGGATTAGGCAGGGATAGGTAAACTCTACCATGAGTTGTATTTTACAAATCATGTTTTAAGTTTGATGTTCTTTAATTTAATATAAATCTGACAACTATTAACAACTGGTTTTCTTGACTCTGAGCAATTGAAGAGTGAGATTTATGTTCTCCATAATAGAATGAAGAAAATATTCATACCTTTGAAGATTAAAGTTAGCAGAAACATTATCTGTGTTGAACCCAACATTATGATTAAATTGCTGCGATATCTAGAAAATATTTAAGTGAATCCTTTGAGGTCAACTTTGTGGTGAAGTCATTGATTACAATCCATAAAGCCCTAGGAAGGGAGGGGGAGTAGAGAATAAAATGGAGTAAGATGCAAAGACTTCATGAAGGTGATCAGGTTAATCACATACAACCATGGCATTGTATAGAGTTTCAACCATGAGAACCTAAAATATTTTACCATTGGAGAGGCAAGTTAATTTTTTAAAATCATGGATCACAAGAATAGGTATCACATGACCACAAATGTATTCACACATACAATAGGAATTATTGTTAAAACTAAATGTCTGGTGCTTCAGAATATCTCTGGATGTAGAGAAATAGTCCTTTAAAATGTAATTAGCTATGATGAAGTGTTTTCATTGTTGTTAATTCAATAGCCTTATTATCTTCATATGGACAAATTCAGAAAAAGATAGATCTATTGGAAAACAAAAATGAAGATGAGAAGAAAACAATCTCATAAAAAACCTGCAACAATCCACAGAGAAACACCTAAGAGCAATTTAATTCTGAAAACTTTGGTTATAAATATATAAGATCCAGACGTATAAAATAAATAAGTATTTGTTTGTTTGGTTGGCTGTTTTTGTCTGTTTTTTGCTTGCTTGTTTTTATTTTTGGATGGTTAGGTTTTTTAATTTTGTTTTATGTATAATCCAGGTGCTTTATGGTACATTATTATGATAGTAATATTAAACTACTATGATCAATTTGACAGATTTGTATGGGGTTGTGTCTAGGATATCTGTGTGCACAAATACAGACTTTAGGAAACAAACAGATGCCACAGCTTTAAATATGCAAATACCATCCAAAACGTTGATTGTGTTTATTATGTCAATTTTATAAATGAATATGTAACAATAATGAGTAATTTAAATGGTGTTTATTAATCTAAAATAATGGAATGTTACATTCTTCAAAAATTAGACACTGTCCAAGTGGTAGATTATTCAGTTTGTAAAGTGTTTCCTATGCAAAGATGAGGATTGTGTTTATATCCCTAGAACATACTATAGTCAAGGATGAAAACACAAATTTGTAATCACAGTGCTTAAAATGAGATGATAATGAAGATGGCAACATAACCTTTAATTTGTAGATCAGTTTACATGGTATGAGAAGTGACAAGCAACAATGATTCTATGTTTGAATATATTATTAAAGAATGCTGAAGCAAAATAATGGAAAATAAGTAAGAAATATGTATCAAAATTGCATATTAAGAGCTTGTCATAAAGAGACAGTGAAAAATTTGTTTTATTTTTAAATTTAATGTTTAATATGAAATTTTTCTCAAAACTCTCCTCATTGCCTCTTTTACATCTTTGTTTCTCAGACTGTAGATGATGGGGTTAAGCATTGGAATTCCAATTGTGTAAAATGTTGACACTATCATGTCATACTCCGAAGAATATTTGGAACTGGGTCTTACATACATGAAGAGGCTTGTACCATAAGAAATTGACACAGCAGTGATGTGAGCTCCACATGTAGAGAACACTTTCCTCCTCCCTTCAGCTGAATTCATCTTAAGAATTGTCAAGAAGATAAAAGCATAGGAGACCAGAATTATCAGGATGGTGACTAGTTCTATGGAACTCACAAAGAAGAAGAGCAGGAGCTCATTTACGTAAGTTTCAGAGCAGGAAATAGCAAGTAGAGGAGGTATATCACAAAATATATGTCTAATTTCATTGGAACGACAGAAAGACAAGCTGAACGTGGCCACCGTGTGGATAACAGCGTGCAGAATTCCACCAGCATAGGAGGCAATGATGAGTGACACATAGACTCTAGGAGACATGCTCACTGCATACATGAGTGGGCTGTGGATGGCCACATAGCGGTCGTAAGCCATTGCTGCTAAGAGAAAGCATTCTGTTGTTCCAAATGTAACAGCAAAGAACATCTGTGCTGCACAGCCATGGAATGAAATGATTTTACTTCCTGACATGAAACCTACTAACATATTTGGCGTGATATCTGAGGAATAGCAGGCATCCACAGAAGACAACGCGCTGAGGAGGCAATACATGGGGGTGTGGAGTTGTGGATCTCCAATGACTAAAATAATTAGTCCTACATTTCCTATTAGAGTAAAAATGTAAATCGCTAGAAAGAGGCAAAAGAGAATGATCTGCAGTTCAGTGTTGTCAGTGAGTCCCTTGAGAATAAATGTGCTAGCTTCCGTGGTGTTCTTCATGTCGGAATCTCATGAAGCAATATTGAAGATACTCAGTTTACTGTTCACAGTCCAAGGAAAACAACAGAGTAGTGTGAGTCAATGAACATAGATCATGTCTTCATGTACTTGATGATCTAGAAGAAAATGACTACCTGGTGGTATATTTAATATGCCACTTGCACACAATGAAATATAAGGTACTATTGTTTTGTATTGTGGAGATGGACACATTATTTTAAATTCTACTGGCAGAATGCAATCATCACTAAAATTTAAATGACACTTTTCACAGACTCTAGCAAAACAATCCAAAATTCAAATAAAAAACAAAAGTCTCTCTCTGAACAGTACAAAAATGTTCTCAAAGAAACATTTGTGAAGTTATCACAATAAATGATCTTAAACTATATTAAAAGCCTATATGATCAAAGACAGTGTGTACCACTACAACATACATATGCAAACCAATAGAATAGAGATACAGAAAAATTGTATATATATAAATATATACAAATATATATATAATTGTAAATCTTGAGAAAGACATATAAGAATTAAGAAGTTAAATAGTTCTGTTCATCAAAAGAAATTATCATCAGAATGAAGAATATCCATCTCCTGCAAAAGTCTTACATTTGCTCAGTATTTGTTATGAAGAGATTTTTAATAACTAGAAATTATACAGAACTTCCATAATGAAATGTCAACAAATCATGATTTTCATACAAAAACGTTGGCCAAAGACTGGATATACAGTCCTCAAAGACAGAAAAATAAATGATCAAAAAGTAGTTAAAATACTTTTCAACCTTCTTAGGCCAGAAAGAAGATGCAAATTGCATTGATTTGAAATTTTTGTCTCAACAGAGTTGGGTGGCTATCAGCAATAAAATAAAACACAGCAGGTACTGGAGAAAGAATACTTTAAACAGCCAGTGTAGAAGCACATGCAACCACTATGGAAATTTGTATGATATTTCAGAAAAGGGTGAGGGTTGACTGCTACATAAGCAAGTCCATTCCATTCATTCTCCTACATCTCAAAGATCTCCAGGTCCTACCATGGAGGTAATTGAACATCCATGTATCTTGATTTACTATTGATAAAAGCTAAGAAATAGAAACTGTCTAGATTTACATCAGCATATGGATGAATAAAGATGTGTGTGTGTGTGTATCTAGAAAAGAATTCAAGTGACAAGAAAACATCAAGAGAGTCTATTAAGATAACAAAGAAGCCCAGAAAGAGAAAATTGCATGAAAATTTATTTGGAAATCCATGGCGTATGTCAAAAGTACTTCTGTAAGAAAAGATAAGTGATAAGATTGACAGAGGCTGGAGTAATTACAGCTTGTGTACATGTAAACCTTAAAAAAGAACTCATGGGGTCAAAATTGCTTCTTAATAAGAGTGATGGAAACATTATATCTACAATAAAATTATAACTTCATATAAATGGGTTTGTTTGCATGCATTTAAGTATGTGTACATTTTTGTAATGTTTGTAACCAGAATTTTGACCAAAATGTGCTACAAATATAAGGTAAAAGCATGTTTTAAAAATAAATCATGAATAAATGTTTTTCAATGTAACCAGAAATCACAAGATATTATCAGGTTTTCTGCTAAATTTTCCAACAATTCAGTGAAATATCTATCTTAAGCAGTGAATATAGGTCATTACAAATGAAAGCATGTCTTATTTTCATACTTCATTAACACACTTTATGTGTGCTGTTAGATGCTAGCCATGGTTTCTCTCAAAATGTTTTCCTCTTTAAAATATCAATATCTTTGAAACACTAAATTATGTGATACTGGAAAGCCAAGTATAATTACTAAAGTAGGGAAGAAATATGCAAGGAGGTCCTGTAACATACCAGATGGTGTGATAAATCAAGATTAATATGAAATAGCTTTTGGAGGGATATATGCTAATTTGAAAATTATCTAATATAGATCTCAAAAAATATGTATTAAAATTATGTTGTCAAAAATATTTGAGCAAAAATGAAAATCATCTATCTACTTCACCAACTATGCATAAACTATATTGATTATTAACGTATTACAATCTCATTCCATCAGAATTAGATCCAAAATATTGTATATTATATTTTATTATTAATCTTATTCTCTATTTTTAGATTATTTATTAAAGAACATAATTTTGAAAATATGTAAAATGTTGCTATTATCACCACCACCACCTCTGGGCAAAGATCACCACTATTTAGTTTGTTACATTATAGTGATTTCAAATTGTTTTGAGTTAATAATATTACAAATATTGAGCTGTTGAGACATTGAACTGCATCTGTCCTAAGGTAGGTCTATGTTTGTTGATCAGAATGAATGCACAAAAAAAGGGATGGAGATTTACAAAATTAAAAACAGACAGTTCTTGAAGAATTTAATAATATTTGATCTTAATTATCCTATCACTTTCCTATCAGTGCTGTAAGATTGAAGAAAGAAAACTGATGTGAATTTGAATTTATAATTGGCAACATAGTGAGCAGCAAGCTACATACCCTGGCTTACAAATGCAAGATAAATATTAAAAATGACCTCAAATCAACATCAAAATGTTAGCCTTGAAAACGTACATATAGACTGTGTGAGTTGTACTTATGTATGTGTGAATGTATGTAACAGTAATCAGTAAAAAAAAAGAGGCCATAAATATTAAATAGAGGGAGGGGATTTTACTTTTAAGGGTTTTAAGTAGTTAAGCAGAGGGAAATAAATGATACAATTTCAAAATAAAAGAATTTCAAAATGTTGCAAGTTACATCTGTAAAAAAATTTTAATAGGGAACAGAAAACTTAAATTTGTTTCATTATATAAATTGCATAAAATTTTTGTTCATTCACAGAAGAGTTAAAGAGAACATTATTGTTGTTATATTTGCATTTCTTAGGATTTATCGATACCAGAGAAACATTAACAAGAAGTAGTTAACCAAAATCAATTTGACATTATAGGACTATTGTTAATTTATTTCTCAGAGTATAGGTCCCCCTGATAGCAAATAGATTGAGTGAGACCTTTGATCCACTGTTTTTCATTCTTTAAAAAGGTCTGCCTTCCTTGAAGGAAGAAAAACATATTATTAAAATTTTGAGCTTCCTTTTTATACCCAAGTTTATAATCAACATTGTCTTATATATTTTCATAATGTCTTGATGTTTTATCCCTTTGATGAAATTTGATATAAATAAGATAGGGATGAATACATATTATTAATCCATGAAATAATCAGTAATTAAAGGGTATCACACTATGTAAAATAGCCAAAATTATGCAACAAAAACTTCTGATACTACAATGTAATTCTCAAAAAGTTCTTCAAGTAACCTAAAATTTCTCTTACCGTTGGAGCCAAAAAAATTCATGTTCCTTGTGCAAGCAATGTGGTTAACTTAGAATATTTATATCTACTAAAACAAATGTTGATGATGCCCCAAGAGATGAGGCTGTGGGAATATATGCCAATTAGCTTCTGTTTGAAAATACCAACATGATGATGTATTTCATAATAAAATGTCTAATACCCATTATTAGAAAATTAGAAAAACACAATGGTTGTCATTATATTTAATACCTTAACATATAAATATGTCTGTTTTTCAATGATAACATGAAAACTCTATTTGAAAATATTGGATTATTAATAAGGATAGCTTCAGAGATGGGAAAATCTGACATATTCTTGCAACTTTGTCGTAAATTTAACTTACCTGAAACTTGATTTCTTTGCACTTGTAATACAAGATGTTTAATGTTGCAATTAATTGGTAATTATGGTGTTCTAAATGTACAAATCATGATTCTTATTAAATATCTGATGAAAGGCTTATGGGCTTTTAAAACATGACACTTTTACTCAGTTGAAATTGTACTCTAATCTCTTTCTTAGTTTCAATTTTATTTTTAATTATTTTTTTATTGAAAATTTTCACCTCCTCCCATTTCCCTCCCCCTCCACCTCCACCTCCCTCTCCCTCTCCAGTCCAAAGAGCAGTCAGGGTTCCCTGCCCTGTGGGAAGTCCAGGTCCTCCCCGCTCCATCCATGTCTAGGAAGGTGAGCATCTGTGAAGAATTTTGTTTTGATATTGAGGGTGATTGCATTGAATCTATAAATTGCTTTTGGTAGGATTGCCATTTTTACTATGTTGATCCTTCCTATCTAAGAGCATGGGAGATCTTTCCATTTTCTGGTATCTTCTTCAAGTTCTTTCTTCAAAGACNCCTCCCTCTCCCTCTCCAGTCCAAAGAGCAGTCAGGGTTCCATGCCCTGTGGGAAGTCCAGGTCCTCCCCGCTCCATCCATGTCTAGGAAGGTGAGCATCTGTGAAGAATTTTGTTTTGATATTGAGGGTGATTGCATTGAATCTATAAATTGCTTTTGGTAGGATTGCCATTTTTACTATGTTGATCCTTCCTATCTAAGAGCATGGGAGATCTTTCCATTTTCTGGTATCTTCTTCAAGTTCTTTCTTCAAAGACTTAAAGATCTTGTCAAATAGTTCTTTTACTTCCTTGGTTAGAGCTAAACCAAGATACTTTATGCTATTTGCGGCTATTGTGAAAAGTGATGTTTCTCTGATTTCCCTCTCAGCTTCTTTATCCTTTGAGTATAGGAGGGCTACTGATTTTTATGAGTTGATCTTGTATCCTGCCACATCACTGAAGTTATTTATCAGCTATAGGAGTTCTCTTGTACACTATCATATCATCTGCAAATAACGAAAGTTTGGCTTCT
>LOEQ01003829.1:10139-24764 GCA_001685075.1 Bramus lutescens
CAAAAGGCCAAGGCAGTTTCTTTATTAACCAATGAAAGTAACACATAGACAGATGACCCTCCTACACCATTCAGCCACTTCCCACTTACTGTTCCAATGTCTATCACAGTCCACAACTTGGTAAATTTAGCCTGGTTTCTAAAACCAGTACCCTGGCCTAGGCCACCCCTGCCTGAAATGCAACCAGCCTCTAGACTTCCACTAGTACCCGCCCTACCTGCAACCACCTACAGGGCCCTTCTGTGTCATGTCCAACCTACCCCACCCAGACATACTTTCCACAACTTTCTCCAGAGTCTAGCCCCTGGAGGTCTCCCTGACCTCCCCATCCACACTTTCTCCCCAGCTGGCCAGATCTACGCACAGATCCCACATCCAATGTCCTAGCCTACTTTGGCCTGCCCTGCCTGCACAAGAAAAATATCCCTGGGCTTTGGCCAGGACCCTCTTTATCTACTCCCCCCACCCACAGGACCATTCAATACCATATGAAACCTTTTCAACTTCCATACTCCAGACTTAGACCAGGAATCACATTCTGTACACCAGTCCAGTTCCTTCTGGCCCCAACTCTACTCTACCCAAGCCATTTCCAACCTCTAGTCCAAACCTGCCCCCTACATCCTCTCTTTTACTTCATTCTACTCTGTCCATATCGGACTCAGAACTAACAAAAGAAGCTCACATGACCAGATCTCATTGCAAAAAATCCCAATTATATGACAGATCAAGCCGGTATCTTCTCTCAAAAGCCTGCAGAAATGTTTGACAATGTGAATTACCTAGATAAACCTGAGGATACAAAATTTGAAAGAACAATCACAAAATTCATCAAAGATGAAACATTAAAACAGACAACACAAAGAAAACTCAGAATATTATAAATGATTGTTTAAAAAAAAACTGTACTCCATTAAGCTGGAGACCCTAAAAAAATGGATTAATTTCTAGATTTAGGTAAATCACTAAAATTAAACCAAGAAGTCAACAACCTAAACAGACCCTAACAAATGAGATTGAAATTGTAATAAAAAGTCTTCCAGCTAAAAACAGCCCAGGATCAGATGGACTTGCAGCAGAATTCTACCAGACAATTAAAGAAAATCTATAGCGAGTCCTTCTTAAACTATTAAAAAAAAAAAACTAAAACAAAAAAGAGACAGAAGTCAAAAACTACTCCTACAAAGACACCATCACTAAATACAAACACCAGGTAAAGAAAAAACAAAAAGAAAACTACAAGTCAACCTCCCTGATGAACATAGGCTCAAAAATATTCAATAAAATACTTCTTAACAGAATACATACATACATCAAAAAGATTACCCACTATGACCAAGTTGGCTTTAACCCTCAAATGCAGGGATGGTTCAACATAAGCAAGTAAATAATGTACTAAACCACATAAATAGACTTAAAAACAAAAATCACATGATCATCTCAAAAGATTCAGAAAAGCCTTTGAAGAAAATCCAACATGCCTTCATTATAAAAGTTCTAGAGAATGTAGAGCTAGAGAGAACAAACCTCAACACAATAAAAGTTATTTACAAGAAATGTGCAGTCAATATCTTCCTAAATTGAGAAATGCTTCAAGCAATCCCATTGAAGTCAAGAACTAGACAGGGATGTCCATTATTCCCATTCCTTTTCAACATTGTCTTGAAGTACTAGTTGGAGCAAATTGCCAGAGAGTTGGGGAGCAATAGAGGGAGAAAAGCAGAGTGCAGGTGACCTAATTAGGGAAATGGGAAAGGAGGGTTCTACAGGGAAGGGGTAGGGAGGTGAATTCAGAAAAAGGCGGGAGAAGGGCAAAGAGGAATAGCTGGGTACAGGTGGTCTGTCTGGTCATGGAAACAGGAAAGGGGCTATTTAGGACGGGAGGAAAGTACACACAGAAAAAAGAGGGAGGGGTAAAATAATAAGGACATCTGAAAATATTATAAGGAATTATACTATCAATTATATTTTTTAAAAACATATAATACATGGAATTCTGTGTATAATATACATATATAGTTTAAATAAACTTTTCTCATCTACCTCCAATAACCAAAGACCACCTAGCAGAAACCCCAATACTAGACTGAGTTCTTTTGAGTTGTTGGCCAGGATTGTCGAAGAAACTTTCAAAACATACAGCCTATTGCTATTGCCCTAAGTTGCCCCCCAAAGCAGGAAGGTAATCCCTATTGCTGAAGACTTCATGCACTTCAGAAACAGGGCCCAGAGACCCCTGATCTGGAACTGGCCTGAATAACTCTTCCTGGAAGAGTAGCTTTCATAGTACTACAAGTAGCCATACAAACTGCCTAAGGAGGGAAGCAACCAACAGTCCAATTCAGCTATGCTGGATAAGAACCACAACAACAAGCATGGCAAGATTACCTTAAGGGTGCAGTAGTGGCATACATTCCTTGGCGTAACCAATAGCTCTCTAATTGGACTTAAGACCTAGCAAGAAGGAAACCGTATCTAATGCTAGAAACCTAGCCAACAACTCCATGTTATAAAGTCATGGATCTTGTAACAGAAACTACAACCACCACTTTACTAAACCAGCATAATAACTAAAAACAATCCAAACATTTGTCCTTACCCACAGATAAGTCAATCGTTAACAAAGAAACTATCTTTTGCATCATATGGAGACTATTACAGAAAATTATAGCAAATCAAAATACAAGAGTTGTGGATCAGTCCCACAGGATGGATATATTTACAAACCACGCCTTTACACTTAAGGTTCAGCGAAAATTGCAGGAGTGAAAGATTGGAAAAGGCAGAGGGCCAGTGATTTTGCTATAAAATTGTGACTCCTGGTAATATCAGAAGCTACACACAACAAGTCTAACCAACATGACTAAACATGAGATGAACAAGGACAACACCAACAGAAATGTCAAAGTGGACGGGAAAGAGTTCATGAGGTCTTGACCCTACACAAAATACAAGAGGCAACAAAGAAACACTGAGAGCGGGAGAAATAGTCTTCTCCAGGGATGAGCACACCGACTGGTTCTCCAATACCAAATGGTCAGCACTGAAAACACACATGTGAGTATCATTATATAGATTGAGCAGGTTATATTTAGGAAGCTATGTCTATACATACACATATATGAATGTAACCGCAAATAAAGGAGGTCATGAAAGGAGCAAAGGGGTATACATGGGAGAGTTTGGAGGGAAGGGAAGAGGAAAATGGTGTGATTATATTATATTCTCAAAAATAACAGAAAAGAAAAAGACAGCAATAAAGTAGAAAGTTATTCTTGTGGGGAACTGAGATACGACAAGGGGAGTGGAAAGTCTGATTCATCTGTTTTAAGCAAACTCCTCAAAACACTCAGAAGCATAGCATGTGAAAAGGCAACGGAGGATGCTGAAATATCACGGATGTACGAATTTAAATCCTGTCTCCTTAACTTACTGCTGTGTAACAACTGTTACTATACTTAGCATCACCTAAGCATCAGTTCAGCATTCTATAAAAAATGGAAGATAGTATAAGCTATCATTTATACAGTTGTTCTGTAACAGCTTCCTCCAAGATTGAAACATTCCATCCTGGGGAAAGCTCCTAAAAACAGGAAGGTACATAAATCAAAATAACTTCAGGAAGTCCCTGAAACTGACCAAATTCATTAGACCCCTTCCTGCCAGAGTAAACAATATAAGCTGAGAATCATTCTCAGAGGAGTAGAGTTGAGCTGCAAAGACTCTCAGACAAGCTAAACCGCAGAGAAGATTCTCAGATACTACAAGCTACAAAGAAGGCTCTGACCCCAGAGCAGCTGCATGGAAGAAGCAGAAACCAGCCGAGTTGCCTGGAGGTTTAGACCAGGTCCTTTGGAAAGGACACTCTCCAACCTACTGAGGTGCCTGCAGGCTATGTACTCTGCTCCAGGTTCCCAGCCTTGTAAGCTGTCACCCACACTGCTGCAGACTTTGCTGATGTAGCTATCTTTGTGTCATTTCTGCTACTGTAAATAACCCGTCAACTATACTCCAATAAGTAACTCTAACAAAACTCATTGCTTCACCAAGGTGGGCTTTGGTGGTATCTGTAGTTTGGTCTGTCGTGGACTTCCTACCTGGGGTAAGTAGATGTGTGTTACATCTCTCCAATAAAAGCTTTGTCATATTAAATAAAAGAGGCCTGGTACTCAGTACATACTCAATAAATGTTAAGACTAATATCTCCTGAAATGTCTGTTTGTTAAGAACAGAATGTTTATGATACAAACAATAAGAGTTCTAGAGAGTCAAAAACAGAAGAGCTAAAACATCAATATAGCTGCAGCAACAGTCACAGAAGAATGGAATATGAAGTTAAAAATGGCAGACAATGGCTATAAGATGTTTTAGATCAGGGTATAATCTTTGGCTTCTAGTCATATGGGAAATAACTGCTTAATTTTAAGCAAAAGAACAAACTGGTGCAATTTAAACTTTAAAACAACACTGCCTGTTGTGTGGGTAACAAAAGCGGACAGTGAGCATGATAAAGTTCCTGTGACGCCCCAGTGAAGAGGCAGTGGGGCTGGCCTAGAAGGCAGCAGTGCAAGCCAACCAATTCGGTTGTGCTGCTAAGAGCAGAGTTATGGAAACTACTGCTGGACTACATTTGTGTGTCATCAAAGAAACAGGGCAAAATGGCCAAGGGTCTGGAGACGCAGCTCGGCTGGTAAAAGACTTAGCTAGCACGCATAAGGCCCTCGGTTACATCTCCAATACCACATAACCCAGGTGTGGCCGCAAATCCCTATAGTCACAGCACTAGGGAGATGGACACCGGAGGTTCAGAATTTCATGGCTACCCTTGACCATCTTAACAAGTTTTCTAGGCCAGCCTGGGTACACAAAAACTTGTCTCAAGCAAGGCTGTTGGTGAGAGACACTAGAAAGGTAAGTGAAAGGTGCTGCTTTGCTGAGTCAAGGAACACTGCAGGGTTGCCATTCTGAGAGGAAAGACTAAAGTTCATAAATCTTGGCATCAGTAAGATGCTAAGACAGATTATAAGAAAAAGATCCAAGCTAGACACAAACTAGAAGTCTTCACGAAACAAGTATCATTTGAAACCTTGAGGCTAAAATAAGTTCACCTGACTCATTAGCCCAGTTTGCTGCCCCTAACTATGGCCCCTTTCCTATGTGATTTTTTTTCCCAATGTCATCAGCCAAAGTGATTCTAATAAAGACAAGAATCAGATTACATCACTGTTCTGCTCAAATCCACATCTCTTTAATGTGAGACTAAATGCTTATATTAGTTATTACAATGTGTATCATGATGGGGCCCCTCTTACTCCTCTAAAGTAATCAACTATTTTCTCTCATTTATCCAGAGCCAGTCCTTGCAACTCATCAAACCAGGTAATACAATGTCACTTAAAGGTCTTTGCATTTGCTTTCCCTCTGCTCAGAATATTCTTCAAAATAATCATGCTCTCTTAGCCTTAGACCTTTGCTCAAATATCAACTCCTCATTGAGGCTTCACTTGATATTCTTTCACAAATATTAATTGTCCCTCTCTACCCACAACACATCATCCTCGCTTTTCTCTCTTTAACACAGCTTTTCTCACAGATAAAGATGTGTCTTCTTTATGTCTATCCTCCCCACAGGCTTTTAAGTTCTACAGAAGTGGAGGATTTTTGTCAGTATTATTTGCTAACGTATTATACAAGTCTATGGCCCTCTCTGATACAGGTTGTTTCTCAATAAATATTTGATGAATTAAGAAAAATTAATTTTAAAAAGATAGAAGAGAGAAGTCAATAAAAACTTTGACACAACACTATTCTGAGAAGTCTGAAATTGATCTTGGGGAATCAGTATGGGCCCTTATTTAGGAAAGGGATAACTACTGTAACTTAAACACTAAACTTTCAAGTGCATATAGACAGAACTCAAGGATACTGGATAATGGATTGATCGTAGGGAAGTAGTTCCCATTCAAGGATTTTAAACAGTGGTTCTTCCGGTGATCTACATATCGCCAAGAGAAAAAAAATACGTTCTCTAAGAGGTCAAGGGTTCCCTACAAGGGCACAGGAGCACAGATGATATGGTAATGAGCAAAAGAAGCAGGAAGAGTGAGGTCCCCTGGTTAGGAGAAGGGACAGTCTTAGATGCCTGCTGATTCTCCAAAGGCATGATAGCCTATTAGTTATGCAGAATCAAAGCCAAAAAACATAACCCCTAAAACTAGAGTTTGAATCACAATGAAGATAGCAAGTTAGTACAGATAGAAAGGGGGAACTCCCTTTGAGAGTAATGAGGTTGCCTGAAGAAGCTGAGTCTGAGAGGAAGACTAGAACAGACAAGATTCACAGACGGCCAGAGCTTCCTAAGAGCTGAGAACAGATGAAAAGCAGGGAGGACCCAGGACTGAGACAGGTACAAGACAAGAGGTGATGGAAGGAAATGATGCTGCTGAAAGAAAGATGTTCACCAGGGCAGAAACCTGAGAAAAGAAAGAGAAGCTTGTCAATACAGACAAAGGGAGTGGAAAGGAAAGCAGGGCACTAACAAGTGAGACACCGAGGACACACACAAGTACAGCGTTAAACAGAGACAAGCAAAAACAGCAGAGGAAAAGCTATTACTGCAATCTGTATATCTACATAAATATGGGAATTGAGTTATTAAGTACTATTCCTATTCTATGGAAGATAAAAATTGCAATTTAAAATGATTTTTAAAAATCTGTCTAAAGTCACAGTTCTAATTTAAATAGACAAATATGACTGTGGCAAGTCTGTCCCATGCTAAGACCTCTTTCCTGATACAGCATGTTGCTTAGTTATTTTGCCTAAAGTTATTATTTTTCTGATAATTTTTCTTATCTTTAAAGTGAGGCTACCTCATAGACACCTAATTGTGCAAACTACACAGCACCACCCAAATGCAAGAGGACAGGCAAGTCTGTATAGGTTGTAAGACATTAATTTCAGTTAACCAAAGTTAGTTCTAACAGCAACAGCAAAATCAGAGAGTAATGATGTAGTGGGGACAGCAAATTAAGAGAAAACAAAACAAAAATCAGAAAGGCAAGGCTGGCCCAACAAGCAGTTTATAGAGCAGGCAATGACACAGGTGGGGAACGTATTCTTGAAGATCGGGTGCTGGCAACAGAAGACAAGCTGTATAAACACTTTCATCTCAGTTTTAGCTGTAAAAGATGGTGAGGCCACGAAATTTAATTCAGTGTGCTTCAAGTGCCACCGTGTGGTTAGAAATAGTAAAACAAGCAAGCAGAATTTAAATGCTAATTTAATTCAGTGTGCTTCAAGTGCCACCGTGTGGTTAGAATTAGTAAAACACGCAAGCAGAATTTAAATGCTAACAGGAGACTGCTCAAGCTTTGTATTTATTGTACCAACAATGTTCCATCAGAGGGATGTTTAAAAATAATGCTGTTAATAAATTACCTACAGGTACTACCTTATGCCCAGACAACTATTAATGAACTTATATGATACGCCATAAGCATTTTAAATTGTTCTTGCACCTTGAAAGAGAGTTATATATTCAGAACAAGTCATAGTTTGGGTTCTAGGATACCTGAATGAAGACTATAGTTGTGTATGGGAGGGAGAAAAACAATTAAAACTGTGTGATCAAAACTTACAATGGAAATATTACACTAGTGGTAATGTATGATAAATACATGTATCTGTGAAATAAACATTTAAAATCAGGCATACGCAGTATACTGAATATTCTAAAGGTACTTAACAAAAGTTACAAGAACAGCTCACCTGTACTGTTTCAATTAGACTTGCTGAATAAAAAGGCATGGCCACCATATATGTTAGGCTGTAGAAATAAAACCAAACTTTATCAGTACAACAAAGTAAATTATAATGAAATTTTAAGATCTGTGTTAATGTATTAACCTAATATACATTCAAACCCAAAATGATCTTGATAAATTTTCTACTGTACTTTAGACCTAGTGATAGTAACTCAGAATGCTGAAACACAGAGTACTTTAATGAATAGAAATGGAAATTAAAAAGTAATAATAATAAAGACAATCTGCCCAAAAAAAAACCCACCTAGATTATAGATTATACCTTTAGCAGAATGCAGGCTCATTTATGATTAACTGTGTGGACGTCAACCTGCCTCTGTCTGAATCTTTTGGATGAAGAACTGTTCCATAGTCTGGTGTTTTACTAATATCTGAACAAGAATAATTTTTGCTATTCCCCTATTATCACATTCTATGTCTACATTTCCCATGAGCAGACTAAGCCAGCTTTTAACTGTGAACAAAGTTCCCTGTTATTATGGAAAATAAGATTGTACAGCTTTCCAAAGTCGTTTCCTCATCAATATTGTATCATTACTGCTTTGCAAGTCTGCAAAGTATAGTTATTAAAAATCATTTCAAGGATGGGACTAAGCTAACAACACCTTTAGGGGCCAGGTCCTCATAAGCACTGGCCTCCCAGACAAATAGAACATCAGCAAGTGACTATGTGCTAGACTGCCCTGCAGAGGGAGCCAGCAAGCTAGAGGAATTTCCAATTCACAATCTTAATAAAAATAAAATAAACTTCTAATATGTAAAAATAGTCACTGAGAAAAATCACTTTAGACTATAATGTGACTGTTGTTTTGAGTTTGCTCTTCACCACATACATTCATATCTCTGACTAATATAGCAAGACAAAGGTTTAGTATCCCTTCTATCAAAAAACCTTGATCAGATGTGTTTCAGATTTGGGGAAATTTGCATATAACTAACTAGAGATCTTGAGGATGGGAACCAAGTTTAGATACAAAGTTAATTTATGTGTTATACTCATTTACCAGCAAAGCTTGACAGTGTTTTTATGTAGTATTTTCTGTGTGGCTATATTCTGACACCCCATTCCTAATTAAATAGGATCAGGTTAGAGAGATGCAACACATTTGACATGTGTTGGTGTTCAAATTCTTCAGATTTTGATGTCTTTTGGATTTCAGATGTTTGGCTTAAGGATGTTCAACACATAGTAGTAATTTTTATCTACCTATCTACCTACCTATCTATTTATCTCTATCTACCTATGTATCTATCGACCTACACATATATATCTACCTACCTATATCTATCTATTCTATATATATATATGTATGTATGTGTATATACATATATATATATATATCTGCTTTTAAGCTGGGTCAAGGGACTGGGGAGATCTCAGCTGGTGAAGTGCTTGCCATGGAAGCATGAGGACCCAAGTTTGATCCCAAGCATCCATGTATAAAGTTGGGCATAGTGGCATGCCCTTGCAATATCAGAGCTAGGTAAGTAGAAACAGGTATATCCCTGAGGCTTGCTTGCTGCCCAGCCTAACCAGTAACCCCAGACTGCACTCCAACTGATGATCCCAATACCAAATGATCATCCCTAAAAACATATACATATAGTAACATTATGTGGACTGAGAAAGCTGTATGTGTGTATGTAGCAATTTATCTTTAATTTTTCTTTAATTATTGTTACTTAGTGTATGTATGTATTACTACATGTACACACCAAGTAACAACAGTTAAAGAAAAAAGGCAATAAATTTGAATGAGTGCAAGGCGAGACTTACATGGGAAGAGTTGGAGAAAAAGGAAGGGGAGAAATAACTATATTATAATCACAAAAAAAAGAACACCTTAAAACAAAAACAAAAAACAAGGTTGATGGCTCCTCAGGAAACTCTGGCCTCCACGTTCTCACAAGTGCACCCAAACACACAGACCCACCCCATCCCACCCTCAAAAATGAATAAAATAAAAAGTAACTTAAACAAAAGTAAGAAGTTGAACCATCATAACTTTACCTTTCAAATGCCTAAGAATCATTTTAAACAGCATGTGTATTTCAGTATCTTAGCCCAAAACCTTGATACTTATTCTGTGAAGATCTATTCCTATTACTCTAGCTTCTTTTACTGAGTAAGGTTTGTTTTGGGTCTAACACTAAAAAAGCTAATGGAACTTTCTGCTAACAATGTCATTGCAAAACTTACCATTTCAGAAGAAGGTGTTCACCTATTAGTTTAGGATTCCATTTGTGTGAAACTTCCCTAAAATGTAAAAATAAATGTAAATAAAACAAAATTGTGTGTTGTTTTAAATATTTTTAAGTTAATGTTTTGAGGTTTTGGGGGGTGTTGTTTTTATTGTTGTTGTTTTGATTTTTTAGAGACAGGGTTTCTCTGTATAATAGTCTTGGCTATCCTGGAACTCGCTCTGTAGACCAGGCTGGCCTCAAACTCACAGAGATTCGCCTGCCTTTGCTTCCCTGAGTGCTGGGATTAAAAGCGTGCACTACCACCACCCAATTTTAAACAGTAATAAACTTCTGTTTTGTTTTAGTCTTTAGGAAGGATCTTCCTTCTGGACATAACCTGACACGTGGTGGTTTAAATGGAGACAAGCAACTGTGTGTCTGCAGCAGAGGAGGCTGCAGGGAAAGCTGTGACTAGCCGGCTGCATGGTGGCTACTGGCTGTGTGACAGATGAGAAGGCCTAGGAGACAAACCCCCAGGCATGTCTGTGAGAAAGTTTCAAGCATGGGTGGATTCATGGGCTAGGATCATGGACAGAATTAAAAAGAGGAAGTTAGCTGAGCACCAGCATGCACATCCTGCTTACTAATAAAGCACAGTATCAGAAATGCTTAGCATCAGATGTCTCCCAGACAGATGGCCCATTTTTCTCTGGGAAGTACCACTACTTTGATAACTGGTCTTGTGGCTCTGGGCGTATGGAACAGGTCTGTCAATTCCAATTTCCCCCTTCATCTCTCTCCTCATAGCCAATTTCCTACTTTCAGTTGTTTGTGGCTCTGACACGTTTCAGAAGCCAAACCACAAATATTATCATTGCAGATACCAAATTTTTTACCACATTACTAAACTGAATGCCTACACTTTGTTAACTTTTTAAAGATCTCTGTTTTGGTGGAAGCCTCAAAAACAAAAGATCTGGTAATATCTACACTTTCCTGTGACATAAAAGTTGTAACAGATATAAAGTTAGCCCAGCATAGAAACTCAATTCTTAAAGTATGAGTTGAAAACTTTTAGCTAGCCACATGTTCCTCACTTTTAGCAAAGTTGTATTTATAAAGGAGTTCCTTGAAAGCAAATACATTAGAAAAAGTTTGCTCTCAGCCTCTTGCCTTCAGTTCCTTCCCTTACAAACATATTCCAACATTGAGTACACGTACAATACTAGTGGTTAGACTTTCAACTGACTCCCTTTCTTAACAATGCAAAATAATGTATCCTAAGGGCTAACTTTAGATAAATGAACAATAACTATTTAAAGGCTTTAACACTATCCATGAGTTCATGCAGAAGAATATAGTACTGGAAACAGAAAATTGGTCATGCTAGAGTTGCCAACAAATTACAATCTCTCACTACTGTCTACCATATCTTTGCTGTAGGTATGCCTTGTTGCCAACTGCCATTACTGTAGGACACTATCAGTCTCTCAGAGCTTTCTACAAGGCCAGTGCTATCTTTCCTGCAACAAGTTTTGGCTGAATTTGACTCAGAAAAAACTCAGCATATTTCCCTAACTTTATCTACCTGCTCTCTCCCAGTGTATCTATAACTGAAGTTTACAACCTTTGACTTCTAGAAACTATGTCATGAATCTTGGCACTAATTCTGTTTTGAGGGTATCACAAACTATACCCTTCAACTACTGCTCACCGCCCCCATAAGCCCACATATGGCACAGGTATGTAGACGTACAAGTGGTCCAGGACTCTTCCTTTGTCACATTTCAGAATTGATCTACAATTCTCCACTAACTGAATTTCACTGAGTCTCATATTCTGAATAACATTTTAAAGACATATACTTAAATAATTTCTGCAGCATCCTGATCCACAGTTCCAATCACCTTTTAGTCATGTCCCCCTGCGGTTGTTTAAATGAGAATGGTCCCCACAGGCTGATATATTTGAGGATTAGGAGGTGTGACCTTTTAGAAGGAGGTCTGTCACTGGATGTGGATTTTGAGGTTTCTAAAACCCTTACCATTTCCAGTTAGCTTGATCTCATTCTCTCTCTCTATCTCTCTCTCTCTCTCTCTCTCTCTCTGTCTCTCTCTCTCTCTCTCTCCCGCTCTGCTGCAAACTTGTGCATCAGATGTAAGCTCAGCTACAGCGCCATGCCTGCCTGACTGGCAATGCTCTTGCCATGATGGCCATAGACTCTACTACCCTCTGAAGCTAAATCCCAAACTAAATGCTTTCTTTTGTAAGTTGCCTTGGTCATGTTGTCTCTTCACAGTAATATAAAAGTAACTAAAACAACCCCTACAAGTCTGACAAAAATTTCAAACTCCATTTATTGAAAGTTACATTTCTTATCTCCTTTATTCTTACTGAATTCTCCACCTTGGTTAGCATTCCCATTTTAAAATAAAAATCTCACTTCCTGATACTCCCACTTCCAACCTAAAAGCAGCTACACATGTAGTGTGTATTCCTAACTCAGCACTTTCTGTTCTGTTCTATAACTCAGAATGGCCCCAGTGTGGTTAAGATTAACGCATTAGCTCTCTACAAGCCAATCTGAAGCAATACTCTCATACTACCTCTTGGGAATATCCTTGATCAAAACACATCAAGAAACAGATAAAACGTTTGATTCTAGGCCCACAGAGAATAGCCATTACAAAGACACAGTCATGGAGGGAGGAGAGGCTTTGAGTTGGATATGACCTAGATACTTGTATACACATACAAATTATCAAAGAATAAATAAAAAACATTTTAAAAGACATGCCCATACTTTAGCATCTCTGCTTCTTTCGATTCCCAAGCACAAGCTGCTTCTTTTTGTCACCAATATTGTCTAAGTTCCATGAGACTGACCAGGTATACTGACTGGCACCTTTTCTTTTCTTGGAAGGAGCTCCTTTCCTGCCAGGTAAGTTCTTACTCTAATTCAGACTCTATCTCAATTTTCAGCTATTTTTTTTAATACATGCCAATAACTCCAGGTAAGTATCCTGATAATCTGAAAGGGGCTTATTTAATTATGGCACGAATCACACCGTGCACTATAATCAGATGAGCTACTTAAAGATGCTGTAACATACTCCTGTTTGCCACTTGGCTGCTGCTGCCAGTACACAGCAGAAGGAAGGAAAGACACTAGAACATGGAAGTCCCTATCACACCCTCACTCTGCAATGTGTAACTTATAGAGTAGCTTGACTGTCCTCCTTCTCTGTGCTATTTCAGACACATTTTCAGATTCGAGACATTGGCTTCCATATCTGATTATAAAACTAAGATGGAAAAAGGTCATACATGTACCTTGGTAAAGGTGTAAATTCACTAATTATGCCTTCTGCTCCAAGTGTGACTCCCTGGACAATAAATGTGCTTCCCATTCCTTTCCATAGGGCTCGTGGTCCCTAAAATCAAAACAAAAACAAAAATATAGTTCTGTTAATGCCTAAATATGAAACATAAAACTTCTTAATGAAACTTAACATTGAAGGTTTACTGATATTTCCTAATATGTTAGTACTCTAATATAAATCTTACCAAACTATAGCTAAATCTAATAGTGGTAGATTTCTACCACTTTGTTCTTGTTCCACTGAGGCACACTCACACATAACCCATGCTGGCCTCAAATTCCTATGTAGTAGCTCAGGCTCACCTTGAACTCTTGATCCTCCTCCTCAACCTCCCAAGTCCCAAAGAACCCAAGTCATAGGCCTGTGGCACTTCGGTAGCCTCAATTGTTAATGTTTCATGGTAGCTTAGTTTAGACCCAGATGAATACTCCATTTAATTAGATGCTCCAAAACAACCTATATTCAACTCCCTTCTAGTCCAGCTGTTCCTATGACCTACAGGTATCTCAAATTGTGTACTTCCCCGACTTCATTCAACCATACCCATTAGTACCATTTCTTTTCCTTCTTTATTATAGTTCCTATTTCCCTTAATAGCTCCTTCATGATACTTATGTCCAAATCATGTATTCTCATTCCTCTTATCTAATCAACCAAAGTTCTTTAAGTTCTCTCAGACTCTTATAAATTTATGTTCTTTCCACCATTCTTACGTTATTACTTATATACATCTAATACTACAAGAGTTCACTGTTTCTACTACAATAACAGCAGTGGTGTTATTACTATCATTATTTATCTATGAACGAGAAAATAAAATATCAATACTGTAAAATTAGAAGCAGCAATATAGTACCAGGAGAAAAATGTGTTTCTTTTTCATCCTAGTCCCTTAGCAGAGGCTCCAGAGACAGCTCAGCATGTAACAGAATGCAAAGACGTGCAATTTTCTGATTTGTTCATTTTTAACAGATATATATTGAAACATAAAAAACAACCCAGAGATCATTCCCTATCAGTACACACAGAGTAGTTTCTTATCTGTAAAGGCCACCTGGTGTTTTACCACATGAATGTATCATCGCTGTTTAAGTGGTATCCTCTTGCTAGATATTATAATTTCTTGGTTCATTATTATGAATGATATGAACCATATTATGAACATTATTACCAGAATATGACGTCCTTGATACACAATTTTTTTCTTTTTTCTTTTTCTTTTTTTTTTTTTT
>LOEQ01003829.1:58683-76921 GCA_001685075.1 Bramus lutescens
AAACCAAAAAAAAAAAAAAATCCCGTCTACATGGACCAAAATAGGCTTTGGGAAAGCTTAGGAAACTGTCCACTTTCATATTTTTTTCCTGGTTTGGATGACCAGGAAAGTAAACAATAGCCAAGCAGTGGTGGTGCAGCCTTTAATCCCATCTCTTGGGACACAGAGGCGGGTGGATCTCTGTGAGTTCAGGCTAGCCTGGTCTACAGAGCAAGTTCCAGGACTTTCTCCATAGCTACTTAGAAACCCTGTTTCAGAAAGAAAAAAAAAATCAGTCGGACATAAAAGACAGAAATAAAACTGCCTTTATTCATAATACGGTCATATACACATAAAACGTTATTCTTTTGTTAAAAAGCTGTCAGAATAAGTGGCATTAGTAAAATAATAGGCTATAAAATCAATGTGCAAAAATTCATTATATATCTGAATACTGGCAATAGACATTTTTTTCATGGGTCTGTAGTTTATGTATGTATTTGTGTGGGTTTGTATGTGTGTGCCAGAAGTCTTCCTTGGTCATTCTCTATCTTTAATATTTGAGACAAGGTCTTTTACTGACCTTGGAAGTCATGGATTTAGCTAGACTGACCAGCCACTGGCCTTCAGGGATCTGCCTTGCAGCCCCCATCCCCACCAAGGACTTGGGTTACAGGTTATGTGCCACCATGCTCATCTCTTCTGTGGGCACTGGGCATCAAAACTCGGGTCCTGTGCTTGCATAGCAAGCACTTACTGACTGACCCACCTTCCCAGCTTAGACATGAGTGGGTGTTGTTGTTGTTGTTTAATGTTGATTTACAGTAGCTACAAAAAGTGATAGAAGAAAGATTGAAGAAAATCCTTGTAAGGCTGGGTAAGGTGCCACACTCCTTTGATCCCATTACTCAGGAGGTCAAAACAGACTCAGTGAGCTTTAGGCCACCCTAATCTACATAGCAAGTTCCAGGCCAGCCATGACTATATAGTGAGACCCCATCTCAACATAATATATTTAAGTCAAACACATTGAGACATTGACACGAATAAAATATTGCTGAGAGATCTTAAAGAACTAGATAAATAAAAAATCTTTATGGTCACAAATTGAAGTACTTAATATTTTCAATACCATCATTTCTTCCCTAAGTGATAATATATATGCAAAGAAATCATAATACTTTTGTGTAGTTTTTAATATAATCTTGATAGCCTGATTCTAAAATTTATGTAGAAATCCAAAGGATTTACAGAATTTTTTGTTTGTTTGTTTATTTATTTATTTTGTTTTTTTTGAGACAGGGTTTCTCTGTAACTTTGGAACCTATCCTAGAACTCGCTCTTGTAGACCAGGCTGACCTCAAACTCAAAAAGATCCGCCTGCCTCTGCCTCCTGAATGCTTGGATTAAAGGCATGCGCCACCACTGCCTGGCTTGGGTTTAAGGATTTTTAAAGCATTTATGACCCCAGAGAAAGGAAAATCATTATTGTCTTATTTCACAACTTATTACAAAGCTTCATTAATCAAGATGGTATAGTATTGACATAATATAGATGAATAAAGTAAACTATCTGGAAAGTTATTCATAGAAAGTCATTCCTACAGAGACAGATATACCCAGTTTTGTTTTGTTTTGTTTTTTTAACAGAAGTGTGTAATTAAATAGGGACATGAATTGGAATAAACATACCAGTATGGAGGGAGAAAACAACTTTGTAGGATTTGTTTATTTCTTCTACCCTGGGACCTGGAGATCAAACACAGGCCATCAGTCTTACATGGGAATTATCTAGTCAGCTCCAAAATACCAGGATATAGGGGTAAATAGACTTTGACCATTGCTTTCTGAAGTAAAAATTAATTCAAGATGTACCATGGATCTAAATATAAAAATTTTAATTTCTAAAAGAAAACATAGGAGAAACAGTTTGCAACTTCTCAGGTCATGAAAAAAATGCTAATTGTAAAAAACAGTTAATGTAAATTGAAAATAACTTAATTTCAAAAGACATCACTAATAATATGAACACCACAAACAAAGAGCATAAGGGTTTTTTTAATAATGTATCTGCAATGACTCATATCCTGAATGTAGAAAGAACTCCTATAACTGAATAATAAAAAGATTAAGAGCCTAATTTTTTAATTGTGTACTTAATAGATACCCAACTATAAAAGCTATCTAAGTGCTAAAGAAGTACATGAAAAGATGCATATCATTTCTCATCTTTGGACCAGTAAAGATCACCACCTCAGTAAGCTAGCATATATCCACGGAATAACTGAAGCTAGTGACTGAGTGCCTCGCATTGGATTACTGTGAAGCAGCAGAGCTCTTAGTGTTGGCAGAGGGGGTTGGGGCTACGAAATGTCTAGCCGCTTTGAAAAGTTTGGCAGAATCTCACAAAATTAAACATGTACTAACTCACAACTGACCAATCCTGTTCCTTCAGTATTTAACCAAGTTAAGTGAGTGTATGCTTATTCAAAGATTTGTACTTAAATGTTTATAGAATTTTTGTTACTGATAGCCAAAAGCTGGGAAAATTCAAACATTTGTCAAATGGTGACTAGATAAGCTGATTGTGCTGTGCCTGTTTAATAGGCTGCTCGCACACAGCACCAAAGCCCCAGCATCAGTACACGTGCACATAAGAACGTGATGGAAAAGAAGCCAGACTCACAGAACTACACATTGTATGGTTCTCTCTGTGCAGAATCCTGGACACGACAAATATAGTAACAGAGCAAGTCAGTAATGTCTAGGGACTCAGGAGCAAGCGATGGGGGGAGTGAGCAAAGGGGTGTGAGTGAACTAGTTAGCAGTGTTCTGATGGACAGTGTCTGTGTGGTAACTGAGTTATGGTTACAGCATTGCAGACTTTTCTGAATTTTTTATTTTTATTAGCATATATCATTGAATTAGTGGGTTTTATCTGTAGATTATACCTCAGTAAAGCTGATTGACTAAAAATGGATAAGAAATGAACATATGCTTTACTAGAAAAGACAAATAAATGCTGTAGGAGCACATTCTGCTCCTTCAGCCAATAGCTTTTAAGATACCAGCCTACTAAGGCGTGGCCTCTTATACTGTAAAAGCAGTTATAAAGTGTGCCCTGCTCTCTAGTAGCCAGAAGTGGGAGCTGGAAGCAAGAGGCATGCCGCCAGCAAACAGCAAGAAGCTGCGTTAAACTCTGTATTTTTTTTTCTAGAATTCCTTTTCAAGCTTCTCAAGCTTTACATGGATTTAGTCTACCACATTGGGTGCCAGTTGTTGCAAGGAACCACTTGGCTGCTTGTTCATTTCCTGGCCACCCAGACCCCAAAAATAGCCAACCACACAGAAACTGTATTAATTAAATCACTGCTTGACCCATTAACTCCAGCTTCTTATTGGCTAACTCTTACATCTTAATTTAACCCATTTCTATCAATCTGTGTATCACCACGAGGTTGTGGCCTACCAGGAAAGTTTCCACATGTCTATCTCTAGCAGCAGATCCATGACGTCTCTACTCCGCCCCTTTCTCCCAGCATTCAGTCTGATCCTCCCCGCCTACCTAAGTTCTGCTCTATCAACAGGGCAAGGCAGTTTCTTTATTCATTAATGGTAATCACAGCACACAGAAGAGACTCCCACATCAAATAAATGGCTTTTAATCATTAAAAAAAAAAAACTGTTGAGCATTGTTGGTCATTGTGGCAATCCTAGTTCAAGCCCTAATTAGATATATGCTATCCATCCGCTAGAATGGCTGTAGTGTATCAAGGATTTGTGAGATGGAGAGGCCTGGAACCCACAAGCACTGCTGACAGAAACAGAGTGGCACAAACTACTCTGACAATCTCTTAGACCGTTAAACATTAACATTTTACATCACCATTCTGCTCACAAGAGTGCTGATAAAGATCCTATAAAAAGCCATTGAATTCTCTTCAGATAGACACTATTGCAGTGGTTCTCAGCCTTGCTAATACTGCAGCCCTTTAATACAGTTCCACATGTTGTAAAACCCAGCCTTAAATTATTTCTGTTGCTACTTCATAGCTGTAATTTTGTTACTGTTATGGATCATAATGTAAATGTTTGTGTTTTCCAAAGGGGTCTTGACTCACAGGTTGAGAACCAGTGCACTATTGTGTATACATTGTAACTAAGTCAAGTGATTATACAAATCCCAACTGTAAAATTTCTGAGTCCTCTGGAGAGTCAAGTCAATTGTGTGTAAAATAAAAAATACACTTGCAGCTGGACAGATGACTCGGCTGTTAAGATTTATAATAACAACGCTTGAAAACTATCCTAAATGTCTCTTAGCAGGAAGGCAGATAACTTGTAACTTATTCACATAGTGACTGACCTACTGTGACATGCTGAGAATGAAAATTTTCTGCCTGCATGCGGTAGTATGCCTGTCATATCGGTAAGAAAGAAGCAAGAAAGTAGGGTATGCCTGTCATAAGTTTGGCTGTGTAAGGCTCAAAATGGCACTAACCTAGTGTTAGAAAGTAGAATAGTAGACATCTTGGGAAGGATGATGACCTTCATAGAGCTGAGTGACAGGTGTCTGGGGCAGTGGTGTTTTGGTTTTTACCTGGGTATTGGTATTTTGGGTAAGTTCGGTTCTTGACATTGTTCCTGGGGAGACGTGACTCGGTGTCCACTAACCACACATGGGGAACCACTGGAAGGCCAAAGTAAAAAAGTTCTACCAAAGTCCACCTTGGACCAGTGAGGTCTTATGTTGTTTTTGTTGTTTGGGTTTCGGTTTTTGTTTGTTAGGTTGGCTGACTTTTTTTTGGTTTTTGGTTTGTCAAGACAGGGTTTTTCTGTGCAGCCTTCGCTGTTCCGGAACTCTCTCTCTCTAGACCAGGCTAGCCTTGAACTCATAGACCCTCCTGCCTCTGCTTCCCTGAGTACTAGAATTAAAGGTGTGTGTTATCACTGTCCAGCAAACCAGTGAGTTTTATTTGGGTTAATTATAGAAAATATTGATGAGAAGTTTCATAGAGGAGCAGACATGGCACAAAGACGACCATCTCACCAAAGCCCACCTCACAAGCTGGAGGATGGAGCACACTGCACAGACCTACCAGCAGGTTACTTAGCTACTACTGAGTGTCTCTCTGCGGTCCTTACAGCTCATCTGTGCTTGAGGCAGAGAAGCCAGGCGAGTCTTGTCAAGTTCAGGGACTTTCTGAAGCCTCTGAGTGGTTTACTTCCTCAGTGTGATAAGATGGCCAGTAGACTGTTTCACCTCCCCTGATTCTTTTGAAGATCAAAAGGTTTGTTTAGAGGAAATTGCTACACAACCCTAACTTAATCATTTCTTTTTAAAAAAAAATAAAGTTGATCTTTGCTATATAATACTGAATTTATAAATCTTATTAACAGAAAAAAATTTTGTTTAATAGAACTTTTTTGAGATTTATTTATTAGGTAGAGTGTTCTGCCTGCATGATTGCATGCGGGCCAGAAGAGGGCACCAGATCTCATTATAGATGGTTGCAAGCTACCATGTAGTTGCTGGGAATTGAACTCAGGACCTCTGGAAGACCAGGCAGTGCTCCTATCCACTGAGCCGTCTCTCCAGCCCTTAACAGAACATTTTTTAAAAACATACTTAACAGACTTTTGTATTAAAGTATTTCATGTTTGTTAATGCCAATATTCTTAAGAGTTCACAGGATTTTTTTTCCCTTTTATTGAAAAGAGATTTTTTTCATATCCTATTCTGATTACAGTTCCCTCCCCTTACTTCTCCCAGTTACTCCCCACCTCCCCTCCCATTGAGATCCATACCCTGTTTCTCTTTAGAAAACAAACAGACATCCGAGGAATAATAATATAAATCAAAACCAAATCGTAAGATGACAGAACAACCAAACAGGAAGAAGAGCTGAAGAAAGAGCACCAGAGCTGCACATAGATGCAGAGAAACCAGCTCTCACACCACAGGAAGCCACAGAAACCCAGAACTGGAAGGTGCATTCACACAAAGGACCTGTAAAGTCATGGTGGGGGTGGAGCCCTGACTTAATTTCATTAGACAAAGAGCCTCTAAAGAAACCATTGAGTTCATTTGGGGTTGGCCATCTACTGCTGGGCATGGTTTATCTCCAGTAAGACTCCCTTGGAGGAAACGCAAGTGGCTATCAACTGGAGATTGATTACAGATTAGGGAAGGGGCGTGTGTCCGCGTCTCCCAGCTGTAGGACCCCATCTGGTACAGACCCTGTGCATGCGGCCACACTGACTTCGTATGTACACCAGCCTGTTGTGTCTAGAAGACCTTGATTCCTTGGTGCCCTCCATCCCCTCTGGCTCTTACATTTCTTTACACATCTTCTTCTGCAGGGTTCCCTGAGACCTGAGGAAAGGAATTAGGACTTAGTGTTCCTCCATCTCTCACTCTGCACATTGATTGGCTGTGGGTATCCATATTTGTTCCCATCTCCTGCAGGAGGAAGCTTCTCTGATGATGCCTGAGAAGACACTGACTTATGAGTTCAGCAGAATTTGTTGCTACATTCCTTTAGCAAAGCAGTAGTATTTGGTCTTCCTGGGACCATGGCCTGTCTAGTCTCAGGTTCTTGGCTACCCAAGCAGCATTAGGCATGACTTCTGTCTCGTGGAGTGGACTTTAACTCAAATCAGATTTTGGCTGCTTACTCCCACAAACGTTGTGCTACTATTGTACCAGCGTATCTTGCAGGCAGGGCACTTTTGTAGATTGAAGATTAAACGTCTTTTGAATGCCAAGTTTTTAAAACTTTAACCAGGCATGGTGGTGTACTTGTAATCTCTAACACTTAAGCTGAGACAGGAGGATCACAAGTTTGAGACCAATCTGGGCTACAAAATACACATTCGTTTGAAAAACAAGCAAGTCGTTTTAAATGAAGTTGTACTGTATCCTATCATAAGCTTTCAACTATTAGAGAGTTTTTTAATTGTGTTAATGTCTATATGCATGCATATGTCCAAGTCAGAGGAAAATTGCAGCTATTGCCTCTCTCCTTCTACTATGTAGGTCCTAGAGATCAAACTCAGGAGTCAGCCTTGACAGGAGGTGTCTTTTCCCACTGAGCCATCTCTCCAGCTACTATTTGAGCTTATTTTCAATGCTGTCAAGATGCTGTTTTCATATTCAGAGGAAACCTTACATCCCACAGTTTTGACTCTTGGCTCCACTTAGAACAAGCCTCACAAGGGGCTGGAGAGATGGTTCAGTCGTTGAGTGTTCTTGCTGCTTCTGCAAGTTCCTGGGTTTTGTTCCCAGATCCATATGATGATTCATAACCATCTTTCACTCCAGTTTCAGAATGTCTGATGCCCTCCTCTGACTTCCACAGGCACCAGGCATATACACACATGTAGTACATGTAGACAAAGAACTTATTAATGAAAGAAAGAAAAAAAAGAAAGCCATACATGTCTTAGACATGAGGCACACTCATAATCCCAGCAGTTGGAAGGCAGAGGCAGAAAGATTGCTGCAAATATGGTGTTAGCTGACTACATAATGAGTTCCAGGTCAGCCAGAACTATAGAGCAAAACTCTAAAAAGCCAGAATGGTAGAAATCCTTGTAAGAGAATCAGTAACAGCATATACATGTAACCCCAGCACTCCAGAAGCTGGGACAGAAGAATCACAAATTAGAGGCTGTCTGGACTGCAATAATGAGGCCTCTTGTCAATGAAGAAAACAGCATCCCACGGAATCGGTCACTGTTTCAGTCCTTGACAGCAAGGGATACTCTATGTTATATTGATAAACGTTAGAAAATTGTAATAATACCTTTTCCATCTTATTATCTTCACTAGTTAACGATGAGACTGGCCGAGATGCAGATGTCGGTACCAGGGAGCACGTGGGCACTAGCAGCTCCCTGCCACCCCGGGTTCTCTTCGTCCTCGGTCACCACCATTCCGGGATTCCACAGGTACAGATGCTGCCTGCACACCATGCCGTCGCATCAGCCACTCCTGTCACAGTGACAGCCCCGCCAGCACACCTGACACCAGCAGTACCACTGTTCTCAGAAGGGATTATGAAGGTAACAAGAGTTTAAAGAGTCGCACTGAACCACAGCTGAAGGCAGCTAGCAAAGCTAACAATCTTAGTTGTGTCCTAGGATGCTCCTTCAACTTTTCCTTTATGGCTGTCCATTCAGACTTCCCTGTAATTTGGGGCTTTGCTATGCTACAGTAACTAGACTGCTGGGCAGTTGTAATCACAGGACCTTTTCTGTTACCCATTGTTTCTGTTGTTGTTATTGTTGTTGTATTTTTATGGGATTGATTGTCTTTGAAACACAGTATGATACTACAGTCCAGGCTAACCTGGAACTCCCTGTGTAGACAAAGCTAGCCTAAAACTACTGACAATTATCTTGATTTTGCTGGGATTACAGATTTGTTCCACGATATCTTAACTTTGTTAAATAAATGATAATTGTTCAACTTGCAGACATGCTAAGTGAGTTTTAGCCTGGCACTTTTTAATAGCTGATTAATTTGGAGATATCTGAGCATGTTGCTCTGTGTTAGTAAGTTCATGTTTTGGTTACTGAGAATTCTGTCTGCTTTAGCCCGACTGAGTGGAAAAGAAGGATATAGTGTGAGCAGTACAAATCTGGGCTGTAGGCCCAGTTCTGCTTTGTACTTGATGTGGGGCTGAGTGAGACGTTTAGTCTTGTTTGTGCACTTCTTCCTCTGTACTGTAAAAACGCTAGTAGTTCTGCAGAGAAGCCGTGCTCCTGACAGGAGAACATATGATATCTGTCTCATCGTGTGTGGCACTCCAGATTGGATTTGTGCTGTTAAAGTGGAGTGCAGCTCAGGAGCAAAGTTATTGATGTGTCTCTTGTGCTCTTCTGCTTGCAGCCACCACCGAAGCCCACCATGCCTAGCCGTCCCATTGCTCCTGCTCCTCCTTCTACCATATCGCTTCCCCCAAAGGTTCCAGGACAGGTTACTGTCACTATGGAGAACAGCATCCCTCAAGCTTCAGCCATTCCGGTAGCAACAATCAGTGGACAACAGGTTATTTTACCCCCTAATTTGTTAGTTTTCTAGCTACAGTCTCCAGCTGCTGATCATTATGTATGGAACTCCAGGGGTACATTAGGCACTGTCCTAAATAATTAAGTAGTTTCTGATACCCACAGAGAAACAGTAGCATTGAAATCAAAAGAAGGAGTAAAACCCAGGCTGCTTAATGGGTAGGCTGTATCTGCTGGGAATACTATGCCAGGCACTGCCTTCACTGTATGATCACAAATACAGTCATGAACAGTCCATGTCCTAGAGGTGTTCAAGTGCCCATGTGCTTCATTAAAAGGAAACAGCACCAAACAGTTGAGAATACCTCCCAGCAGTATTATTGGGCATATCCTGGGTTTTCTTGGCGGTTGGTAGATGTGTATTTGGGGCTGGCAGGTTCCCTCAGGTAGCCTTCTAATTGTGAGCATTTATTTTGAAGACTCTTGTTTTAACTTGAAATTTTAATTGCATTCCATTATGTATAGTTGACTTGCTAAATACTTTGAATTATAACGCTTATCTGTGAAGAAACTAAACCTCAAATTTCTTTTCCTTTGTGTTTTCAAGAACATTAATATTACAAAAAGATGCCCTGAATTATTTTCAGTTTTACATCTTACTAAGCAATCTCAGAAATCTGGGAATGTCACCTGAGATGCACTTATGTTAGTGTGCTGGGATGCTTAAGGGATAAGCTGAAAACTTAAAGGCAATATTTGTTGGATACTAACTTACATGTATCTAGAAATCTTCAGTAATATAAAGAATAATGAATGCAGAGACCTAAATAAATAAACGAAGTAGAAAGATGGGTGTAGTGATGCACACCTTTAATTCCAGCACTTGGGAGACAGAGGCAAGAGGATCTCTGTGAGTCTGAGGCCAGCCTGGTCTACCGATCAAGTTTCAGGACTGGCAGAGCTTCCTAGTGAGACTGTGCCCCCCCCACACACACCCACCTTGCAAACAAACAAACAAAAACCAAATAGAGAAGAGTAGGAGGTAAAACAGCCCATGATCAGGAAAAAGAAAACAAGTACGAAAGACTGATGTTGCAGATATGAGTGGACAGGTATCTGGTCCTGGGATCTAGTAACTAGTGGGGCCTGCTGATGTCTACTCACTTCTAACATACTTGTTGGCAGGATCGTTATAATGCAGTAGATGAAAAAGGAGTAGCTCAGTGCTGTACCTGTGGGGTACTAGCTGTCTGACAGTTGGGACTGGGTGTGCTCAGGGTGGTATGACTGTAGACGATACCTAGTGTCCAAAAGGAATGACTTCAGGAGTGTAGATCAGTATACAGCACTTCACTCATGTATGCTTTTGCCCAGGAAATCCCCACAACTGCAAAAAGGAAAAAAAAAACTGTAAAGAACAAACTCACCCAATTTGAAGGAAACTGATCTGTGTAGATAATGGCTAAGACCACCCTTGTGAAAATTGCGTTCTCTCCTGTTCTTCTAGGGACATCCCAGTAACCTGCATCACATCATGACGACAAATGTTCAGATGTCCATTATTCGCAGCAATGCTCCTGGGCCCCCTCTTCACATTGGAGCGTCCCACTTACCTAGAGGTAACACGTTTTGCTCAAATCCTGGAAATACTGTAGCAGATGCACATTTGATAGAAGGTGGGTGACAGAATGTATCCATGTATATTGTACACAGTCACCCTAAACTTACAGAGCAATAGAGATAAACCTAAAACAGTACAGATCTTAACATGGTCTGTTGTGTGCTTCTTAGAAAAAGTCTCTGTGTGTAAATCTACAGGAAAAGAAATTTTTGCTGTCATTCTGAAACAGTCTTCCTAAGTAACCCTGGTTGGTCTCAAACTTGCGGTCCTCCTAAGGCTTCCTCCTAAATGCTGATTACAGGTACATACCACCACTCCTGGCTGTTTTGTATTGTGTTTGTGACAGGGTCTTGCTGCGTAGCTCTAGTGGGCCAGGAACTTGATAGCATGCTGGCCTCAAATTCACAGTAGTTGTCCTACCTCTGCCTTCCAGTTACTATGATGACAGGTTTGAACCCACTCCTGGCTTCTAATATTTTTTTAAATTCACTGAAAATGTTTTAGATTTTGTAATATTCATTGCAACAAGATTGATTTATTCTTACAAGTTGAAATAAGCTGAAATAAATGTAAGGCATTTTAACCTTCTGTTAGAAAGTGAGACCTTTGGAGACTGTTGAAGAAAACCAGGCTGACAAAACCAGCTTTGCTCAGTCCTAGCATAGCCCAGCAATTCCCAGCATGTCATTCACTGACTCTAAGTCTGGTATCAAAGCTACCTTAGTGGAAATGTCTTTTAACAATGTTGATGTCTGCACTAAGGGAACAAAGGCAGCATGAGGAGGTGACGTATTACTAGTGACTAAAGTGTTGAAGCCTTAATCAGAATCTAGGCAGTGACACGATACTGTGCCACTCTTCTGGCACCAAACAAGACTGGTAATTGTATCCCTCCCAATGGCAATTTAAAATACAAATAAACAGTTTTGTTTTTTAAAGGCTCAAACTTTGAATGCATGTTTTCCTAATTCTCTTCATAATAAAGTAAGAAGTGTACCTATATAGTATCCTGGAGCTGAAAATCCACATGCTGCCATATTTTAGCAATTCTGTGTTTCCTATGGCAATAATTGACTTTATTAAATAATGTGTCTATTCTGATAATTTTTTTTTCTTTTCAGGTGCAGCTGCTGCAGCTGTGATGTCCAGCTCTAAAGTAACCACAGTCTTGAGGCCAACTTCACAGTTGCCAAATGCTGCTACCGCACAACCAGCAGTACAGCACCTCATTCACCAGCCAATCCAGGCATGTTGTGGGTCAGGGACTTGACCAGCAGGCCGCAGTGCCTTCCCCGAGCTGTTACTCTGCCAGACCCTGAGGGAGCCCATGACCCCGCAGCTGAGTTACTCCTCTCAGTTGAGTTTTCAGGGCTTTGAATAATTTGGAGGATGCCCTTTGAGTAGGGCAAGTGTAGAGAGGGATAATAAGAATTCATTGGGAAAGTAGCAAGTGAGACAGCTGATGCTAGAAAAGTAAAGAGGGACCTGCATAGAAGTAAGGAAGCGGTGGCTATAGATAGTGTTTAGTGAGGGCTAGCTCAAGTGGAGAAGGATTGTAATTTAGAGAGAGCTGTGAACACCTAAAGGTTTTATGTACATTTTATGCGTATGAATAAATATATGTCTTTTCAGCCAGTTCAACTACTAAATGCATCTCTGGCAATACCCACCTTCCTTTTTCATATTGAGAGTCTTACCCAAGGCCTCTTGCATGCCAGGCAAGTGCACTAGTAGCTAAGCTACACTTGAACCTCTTTTAATTCCAACTTATTCAAGGAATTCTGTAGTCTCGGTACTAATAGAATTATTCTGTATCAGAAGGAGATGCAGGTGCAGAAGAGACGGATGAGCAGTTAAGAGCACTAGCTGCTCTTCCAGAGGATCCAGGTCCATTCTCAGTACCCACATGGTGGCTAACAACCATCTGTAACTCCAGTTCCAGGGGAATCCAATGCCCTCTTCTGACCTCCATATGCCCTGTGTGCATGTAGTGCACAGACATTTCTGCAGGCAAGACACCCATACACATAAAATAAAAACTTTTAAAATATCAAAGGAAATGTCAGAAAAAGTAAAGAAGGAGATTTAGTCATGTTTCTAAAAATAAGTACTCTAAGATGAAGAGTGTGAACTTGATTTTGTAGATAGAGACTGCAACTTGTAATCAAGTTATCTTAAGGTGCATCTAACTTGGTTACATAGCGAAGGTAGAAATTCTAGTACTTTCAGGGGAAAAAGCGGTAATATTTGTGACTTAGATGCTCTTTAAAAAGCAGGTGTGGCCTTGTGTGGTAGGGCATTCCTTTAATTTCAGCTCTTGGGAAACAAAGGCAGGCAGGTCTCTGAGATCCAGGCTAGCCAGACCTAAAGAGAGAGACCCTGTCTCAAAAAAGAAAACAAAAAGCAAAGGTGGTTGGCCATGTCTGTGATCTCAACACATGGGAGGTAAGGCTGAGAACCAAGTCACAGAACCCACCCGTGGGGGAGAAAGAAGGAGCAGTAGTCCTAGTGTGAGGTGGGCAGCTGTACATAGCAGGAGCAACAGGTAAGGGCAGAGGTTAAAGTAAGGGCAAAAAATGGGCAGGTAGGTGGCTCTGCTGGTAAAAGCATTTGCTGCCAAAGCCGATAACCTGAGTTCAGTTTAGACCTACATGCTAAAGGAGAGAATAAGTCAACCCTCTCACCCCACACTCTGGTGTACAGTAACACATGCATGGGTTATACGTGTATGCACATATACAAAACGATTAGAAAGTGTAAATTAAAGGATGGATAGGATTTGGTGATTAATTGCATCTATAAAAATGAGGAAAAGGGTGAATCAGGGCTCGGGTGATAGGACTAGGGACAGTGGACAAATGGTTGATACCATTGTGGGGCTCCTTTTTCAAATTTTGCACACAGACAATAACAAGGTTAGGATTAAGTATTTGTATGAAAATGTAGAAGGCGTCTGAACACCTGAGGCTTTCCCCCCTTTCCCACCTTCACTCTTGCAACATAGAAGCCTGTCATCCCATTTGCCCTTTGTGTCCCCATTTGGGTGGAGTTGTTGGCGTCACAGGCCTTCTGGGGAAACCACTTGGGTGTATGACATTTTAAATGTCCACTCAGCACCATAGTAAACTACAAGGATGCTGGGCCAAACAGTTAAATCCCAGTTTGTAGTTTTATTAAAAAGTCATGGACTATCTAAACAAGTTAGGAGCGTTTGGTTGCACTGAAATAGCCTCGCTATGTACTCCTGGCCTGGCCGAAAATTCTCTACGTAGACCCAGCTGGCCTCAAACTCAGAAAGACTTGCCTGTCTCTGCTTTCTGAGTGCTTGTACCACCACACCCGGTATAAAATAGGAATTTACTACCTTTTTAGCAGTGCTGGGAATTGAACCCAGAACCTTGCATTTGCTAGTCTTCCACTCAGCTACTTGCGTCCTGCTCTAACATATGTGTTCTTTCTCTCATCACCACCCCTTTGCTTTTTGTTTTTTTGAGATAGTTTAGGTAGGCCAGCTCAGCTCAAGCTCACAGCTCTCTTAGCCTCTCAAGTGCTAGGATTATAGGCATGCACCAGAGTTCCAGGCAATTGGGTTGTTTGGTTTCTTTGTTTGTTTGGGTTTTTTATTTGTTTTGTTTTTTTAAATTCTGATTTTTTTTTCTTGTAATAACATACCCAGAAAAAATGTCCATCTGGGCACAGACATATTCATCTGGAGGCCAAAGTTTCAAAATTGAGTTTCAGTGTTTGGTTTGCTGTTTTTATTCTGCTTTTTGCTTTAAGTAAAGTATTTTTTTCCCTCCTGTCTAGTCTCGTCCACCTGTGACCACCTCCAGTACGATCCCTCCTGCTGTAGTAGCAACGGTCTCGGCCACCAGAGCTCAGTCCCCCGTCATCACTACGACGGCAGCACATGCTGCTGACTCAGCACTGAGGTATCTATAGGTCTATATATAGGGGCTGCCCTGCCATCCCCCCTCTTGTTTGCTTTCCTTCCTTCATTTAACTCTGTAATTACTATGTTTTCTAAGTTGTACTCTAGGTCAGGGCTTCTTAAACTTTTTTCAACCAAGAAATTTTCATACGACCCTGGATATATAGGTATATAAAATAAGTACAGAAACCAAGCATTTACTAATGATAAATCCTAACAATATATTTTAAGGTGCTGGAGAGATAGTTCAGCAGTTAAGAGTCCTTGTTGGAAATGAATGAACAAATGCTTGTTGCTCTTCAGAAGACCTCAGTTTAGTTCCCAGTACCCACATTGGACAGTTCAACTCTCCAGAGCCTGATGCCTTTTCTGGTCCTCAAGGGCACACACACACTTAATTTTTTTTTCTTTTTGGTTTTTCAAGACAGTTTCTCGACCCTAGCTGTTCTAGAACTCACTCTGTAGACCATGCAGCCCTCAAACTCAGATCTGCGTGTCTCTGCCACCCTGAACGCTAGGGTTAAAGGCTTGCATCACCACCATCCAGCAATAAAAATAAATTTTAAAGAAAAAAGTGAAATTATTTTGAAGCAATTCTTCAGTATATACATAATTTCACCATTTATTAGAGATGACATTTCATCATGAAGTAAGTTTCAGTACTAAGGAAGTGGATGTGCTTATTTATTTTTGCATAAGGAATTAAATCTTGGCTCAGTACGTCTTCAGAGCAAAAACTTTGGTTTTATAATTGTCAATACTGAATGCCACTTTATATGATACGATTATACAGAATGGCAGAAATATTTAGGGTGATTTGCAAAATTGTTGGAAATTCTATTCTAGTCTTGTAATTTATAGCCATAATTCATTTTGGTTTTGGGCTTTTAGATTTTTTTTGTTTCATGGGTATGACTGTTTTGCCTGCATGTGTGTATATTCACACTTGCACATTTATGAATGGATGGGTGAGCATGCACCACAGCATGTGTAGAGACACCTAGTGTCTGTTCCAACCTTCTACCTTGTTTGGAACAAGGTCTCCTACTTCTCAGCATACCAGACTAGCTGGCGTTTGATCTTCCAGCAGTTCTCCTGCCTCTGTCTCCCATCTCTGTAGCAGCCCTGAGTTACAGGCAGCCAAGCTCTGTCTTCTGCGTTTTTGTGAGTTCGGGGGATTCAAACTCATCTCATCTTGTACAGCCTTTGCTTTTCCACAGAACTGCCTCCCTAGCCCCGCAATGGTTTTGGTGCTCTTCCTTGTTACTCTTCTCTCCCTTCCCTCCACATCCTATCCTCTTCATTCCTACTAGTTTCCTTTCCACATCAGATCACATGTATGCTATTGTCCTTCCTCACTCTAGTCTCAAGACCTGCACACATGTATCCACATATTACATACATAAAAATTAAAAGTGAGGATCTGCAATTGGGAATGTACCTGTCGTTTGAGTCTAGGTTGCCTCGCTTAATAATTTCTAGTTGCATCCAGTGCCTTGCAGATTTCATTTTTCTTTATTACTAAATAAAACTCCGTGTGTATTGTGTACTACCTTTTTGTTATCCATTCATCTGTTGATGGACATCTAAGCTGACTCTTAATTCCTTACAATTATGAGTTGGGCTATAATAAACATAGCTATACAAGAATCTCTGTGGTAGGAAAGGGATCTTAGGAACGTGCCCAAGAGGGGATTAACAGAGTCTCATGGTAATTGTAATTTTAGTTTTTGAGAAACCTCTACCCTCTATTATTCCAGTTTCTACATCTGTCAGCAGTAAGGTTCCTTCCTCTTCCCCCACATCCCCATCAGCATTTGTTACTTTTTTCTCAGTCACACAAATCAAGCAATCTAACACAATATACTTTAGAGACGTCCTAATTTGGTATTATATACTAAGAAATGATAAGAAAATACTTAAAATCTTCATTTTCCATAATTAAACCAATATGTTTCTATAAGAGCAGAAACCTTTGTATGTCCAGTAAAGCAGTGCCGTCCTCAACATACTTTTTTGAATAGGAGCCAGACCATTTCAGGCCTTTTTCATTACTGTTGCCTGGCATTAGCTCACAGTAGTGCAAAGTGTAAGTGTTGTGAGCTCAGAGAGCTGAAGAGAGTGTTCTCAGGGGAGAATCAGCATTCATCTAGACCAAAGGGAATATAAATTCCAGGAAAAAAGGTTGAAGATACAAGGTGTATCTCTTGCTGCAGACAAACTGTGAGTTGCATAGGTACCTGGAATGATTGGAGGTTTGAAAGGGATGCTAGTAGACTTAAGAAATTTATAGGAGCCAGGTGCTGTGGTGTACTCCTGTCTTAGATATGCAGGAGATTAAGGTAGGGAATCACCTGAATCCAGGAGTTTGCGACTAGCCTGGGTAACATAAAGACCTGTTTTAAGAACAGTTACAGAGAGCCATAGAAGTTAGATCTGGTTACTGAGGGATGATTGTGGAAGCTTTTTGTTAGTGAATTTGAATTACTTTAGATTTGTTTTGGTTATTTTTAAATGTGTATCTATGTATGGGTGTGTGCACGTGAGTGTGGGTGCCTGCGGAGGTCAGGGTATCAATACCACTAGAGGTGGACTTAGAGCAGGTGTAGCCCACCTGACAGGCATATTCATAATCGAGGTTCCAGGTTCCTGCCTATTATTCCCTTTGAGGCCCCAGACTCACGCCTGACCCCGCAGAGATGTCTGGTTCCTGCCTACTCCCTCAGAGGTCCCAGATTCACGCCCAGACCCACAGAGGTCCTGGCTCAGGCCTAGTTCCTGGGAGGTCCTAGACTCATGCCCAGACCCACAGGGGTCCTGGCTTAGGTCTACTCCCTTGAAGGTCCCAGATTCAAGTCTGGTCCATCAGTGGTCTCTGGCTCTGGCTCACTCGCTCAGCAGTTAGTTACTCCCCTGTAGCTGTTCCAGTGGAGATTGCTGGCTCATTCCTGGTCCGCCAGTGTCCTGGGACTGGATTGACTCCTGGCTTCTGCTCCCGTGGAGCTTGCTTCCTCAGGCCCACTCTGTCCTAGGTAGCTGGTTCAGTGGTGCCTCAATTCTTGAGACTTAAAATCATATGCCCCACCCCACTGAACTTCATATACCACTTTTCTTTGAGAAGTCAACTTTAGTCTTTTACTATTGTTGCAATTTTGGTAGCTTGCTACCAGTGAGTCTGGCATGCAGTCTGTTTGAATCCCTTTCATTTGTTATTCAGTTATAACTGTAAGTTTGTATTTGAGTAAGGTTTTTCCACCTATACAGATGTTATAAAACTAGGGGAAAGGTCAGTACTTGAAGTATGTGAATAAGACTAGTCATAGTTATCTGGAATCTTTCCTTAAGAAACTCGTCAAAAATTCATAATATGAGAGCTTTATGGTCTTTTAATTTTCCACAGAGAAATGTGGTTGTTATAAGAATGTCCATTCAAACATCACTTAGTAAGACAGAATACATACAAAATCCTGGAACTTAGAAGGCAAAGATCTCAAGTTCAAGTGGGTTACAAAGTAGACTCTGTCTCTAAAGAGCAAAGACCTCAGATATAAGTATTAGTAGAGCCCCTGCCCAGCATATTCAAGAACCCCTGAGTCCCATCTTCAGTGCGGGGTTTGGGGGGGAAGGGGAGGTGGCCTCAGGTGAAGTTGCTCTCCTCTTTCCTCAGTCCCAGAACCCACATGGTAGAAGAA